>BPLR01011193.1:0-118636 GCA_021605095.1 Caerostris extrusa
ACAGACGTGAGTAACGCAACCTCCACAACGCTCTACGATTCTATTAGATAGGGATCTAAGGTTTAAAGTGGATTCCGAACTTCAAAAAATCCCCGGCATCGCTGGGACTCGAACCTGCAACAGGTGGTACCGAGCTCCGAACACACACGGCCATTCAGGCCCCGCATTTTTATGATGATTGAAATATTGAAATTATAATTAACTTTCGATTTTTAACAAGCAATACCATTGAAAGGGCAATTCATTCCAACCCCAACAAGCAAGAAATTATTTTATAAATAAGAAGATCAAATCCACTCGACTTTTGAAGAAGATCACTGGTACCAGTACAAAACAAAAGCCTTTCTCAAAACTTCTCACCGATAGTGACAGCAAACTCTCCCATGAATTGTCCAACCTCCTCACAATATTGAAAAGCTTCAAAAACACGCACTATAAAATGCAATTTGAAAGTTTACCATCCAGCTTGAGGTTTTGTCTAAGAAAAATTTTGCTAAGGATCAAGAAATGTGAATAGAAAATTCAATTCACAGTTTTTTGCATTGATTGATTTATTTTCCTTTTATAAAGTTTTAATAACGATTTATTCTCACTTTTATACAATTGTGTGAGAAATCCTACAGAGTAGATATAAAATTGGAATTTAGATGAAATACAGTTGTTAAAAAGTTTTCCTGTTTCTCCTTAAAAACAGAAACTATCTTTTAAAAATGTGTGAAATGGACAATGACTATTGGTAAGCATCATATCTCCTTTCGAAAAATTTTTATAACTTTTTAAAAGCTTTAAATATCATTTAAATTATCTTCTTCTACTGGTTTTTAAAAGTTTTAAATAAAATTTCAAGTACATTCCTCTGTTGCTATTATACCTGTCGGCTTACGAATCCTCTTATTCAAATAAATGGTAATGTAAATTATTTATGAGATATAAAACTTTATATTGAAGATAACTGATAATACAATTAATAATGTTATCTTTAAAAAGACTCAAGATGGCTCAATAGCTGTATGTTTTTTCATTTGAAATTGATTACAAATAGCTTATTCGGAGTTTATGATAGCCATTCGGCAAGAGATACACATGTGTCTTATAATGAAGCTCATTCGGCAGACGATAAAGCTAAATTCGTAAATAAAATAGCTCACTTCGGCTATAATTGCTCATTCGGCAGATTAGCTCACTCGGCAGTAAATGGCTCATTCGGCAGATAGCTCATTCGGCAGAGATAGCTCATTCGATAGCTCAGAGATAGCTCTTTCGGCAGAGATAGCTCTTTCGAAGAGATAGCTCATTCGGCAGAGATAGCTCATTCGGCAGAGAGCTCACTCGGCAGATAGCTCATTCGGCAGAGATAGCTCATTCGGCAGAGATAGCTCATTCGGCAGAGATAGCTCATTCGGCAGAGATAGCTCATTCGGCAGAGATAGCTCATTCGGCAGATAGCTCATTCGGCAGATAGCTCATTCGGCAGATAGCTCACTCGGCAGAGATAGCTCATTCGGCAGAGATAGCTCATTCGGCAGAGAGCTCATTCGGCAGATAGCTCATTCGGCAGAGATAGCTCATTCGGCAGAGATAGCTCATTCGGCAGAGATAGCTCATTCGGCAGAGATAGCTCATTCGGCAGAGATAGCTCATTCGGCAGAGATATAGCTTTTCGGCAGAGATAGCTCATTCGGCAGAGATAGCTCATTCGGCAGAGATAGCTCATTCGGCAGAGATAGCTCATTCGGCAGAGATAGCTCATTCGGCAGAGATAGCTCATTCGGCAGAGATAGCTCATTCGGCAGAGATAGCTCATTCGGCAGAGATAGCTCATTCGGCAGATAGCTCATTCGGCAGAGATAGCTCATTCGGCAGAGATAGCTCATTCGGCAGAGATAGCTCATTCGGCAGAGATAGCTCATTCGGCAGAGATAGCTCATTCGGCAGAGATAGCTCTTTCGGCAGAGATAGCTCATTCGGCAGAGATAGCTCATTCGGCAGAGATAGCTCATTCGGCAGAGATAGCTCATTCGGCAGAGATAGCTCATTCGGCAGAGATAGCTCATCGGCATAGCTCATTCGGCAGAGATAGCTCATTCGGCAGAGATAGCTCATTCGGCAGATAGCTCATTCGGCAGAGATAGCTCATTCGGCAGAGATAGCTCATTCGGCAGAGATAGCTCATTCGGCAGAGATAGCTCATTCGAAAAAGATAGATTCGGCAGAGATAGCTCATTCGGCAGAGATAGCTCATTCGGCAGATAGCTCATTCGGCAGAGATAGCTCATTCGGCAGAGATAGCTCATTCGGCAGAGATAGCTCATTCGGCAGAGATAGCTCTTTCGGCAGAGAGTAGCTCTTTCGAAAGAGATAGCTCATTCGGCAGAGATAGCTCATTCGGCAGAGATAGCTCATTCGGCAGAGATAGCTCATTCGGCAGAGATAGCTCATTCGGCAGAGATAGCTCATTCGGCAGAGATAGCTCATTCGGCAGAGATAGCTCATTCGGCAGAGATAGCTCATTCGGCAGAGATAGCTCATTCGGCAGAGATAGCTCATTCGGCAGAGATCGGCTAGCTCATTCGGCAGAGATAGCTCATTCGGCAGAGATAGCTCATTCGGCAGAGATAGCTCATTCGGCAGAGATAGCTCTTTCGGCAGAGATAGCTCATTCGGCAGAGATAGCTCATTTCGGCAGAGATAGCTCATTCGGCAGAGATAGCTTTTCGGCAGAGATAGCTCATTCGGCAGAGATAGCTCATTCGGCAGAGATAGCTCATTCGGCAGAGATAGCTCATTCGGCAGAGATAGCTCATTCGGCAGAGATAGCTCATTCGGCAGAGATAGCTCATTCGGCAGAGATAGCTCATTCGGCAGAGATGGCTCATTCGGCAGAGATAGCTCATCCGGTAGAGATAGCTCTTTCGGCAGAGATAGCTCTTTCGGCAGAGATAGCTCATTCGGCAGAGATAGCTCATTCGGCAGAGATAGTTTCGGCAGAGATAGCTCATTCGGCAGAGATAGCTCATTCGGCAGAGATAGCTCATTCGGCAGAGATAGCTCATCGGCAGAGATAGCTCATTCGGCAGAGATAGCTCTTTCGGCAGAGATAGCTCTTTCGGCAGAGATAGCTCATTCGGCAGAGATAGCTCATTCGGCAGAGATAGCTCATTCGGCAGAGATAGCTTTTCGGCAGAGATAGCTCATTCGGCAGAGATAGCTCATTCGGCAGAGATAGCTCATTCGGCAGAGATAGCTCATTCGCAAAGATAGCTCATTCGGCAGAGATAGCTCATTCGGCAGAGATAGCTCATTCGGCAGAGATAGCTCATTCGGCAGAGATAGCTCATTCGGCAGAGATAGCTCACTCGGCAGAGATAGCTCATTCGGCAGAGATAGCTCTTTCGGCAGAGATAGCTCATTCGGCAGAGATAGCTCATTCGGCAGAGATAGCTCATTCGGCAGAGATAGCTCATTCGGCAGAGATAGCTCATTCGGAGAGATAGCTCATTCGGCAGAGATAGCTCATTCGGCAGAGATAGCTCACTCGGCAGAGATAGCTCATTCGGCAGAGATAGCTCATTCGGCAGAGATAGCTCATTCGGCAGAGATAGCTCTTTCGGCAGAGATAGCTCTTTCGAGATAAAGAGATAGCTCATTCGGCAGAGATAGCTTTTTTGGCAGCAGAGATAGCTCATTCGGCAGAGATAGCTCATTCGGCAGAGATAGCTCATTCGGCAGAGATAGCTCATTCGGCAGAGATAGCTCATTCGGCAAGATAGCTCATTCGGCAGAGATAGCTCATTCGGCAGAGATGCTCATTCGGCAGAGATAGCTCATTCGGCAGAGATAGCTCATTCGGCAGAGATAGCTCTTTCGGCAGAGATAGCTCTTTCGGCAGAGGTAGCTCTTTCGAAAAAGAGCACGTTCGGCAGAGATAGTTTTTTTGGCAGAGAGCTCACTCGGCAGATAGCTCATTCGGCAGAGATAGCTCATTCGGCAGAGATAGCTCATACGGCAGAGATAGCTCATTCGGCAGATATAGCTCATACGGCAGAGATAGCTCATTTGGCAGAGATAGCTCATTCGGCTGAGATAGGTCATCCGGCAGAGATAGCTCTTTCGGCAGAGATAGCTCTTTCGGCAGAGATAGCTCATTCGGCGGAGATAACACACAAGCATGCAATTGCTTCTTCGCCGATTTTGTGATGATTTTTTTAATTGCATCGAGGACTGTGTCGTATTGGCCATGTCGCCGTGAGCAGCCCAATACAAACTAGCCTTAAAGAAAGCATGTCGTGTGGGCTGCACCGACGAACACTGTTACTTATTTAGCATTACCCAGGGGCACGTGTAGCATGAAGATGTGCTACAGACGTGAGTAACGCAACCTCCACAACGCTCTACGATTCTATTAGAAAGGGATCTAAGGTTTAAAGTGGATTCCGAACTTCTAAAAAATCCCCGGCATCGCTGGGACTCGAACCTGCAACAGGTGGTACCGAGCTCCGAACACACACGGCCATTCAGGCCCCGCATTTTTATGATGATTGAAATATTGAAATTATAATTAACTTTCGATTTTTAACAAGCAATACCATTGAAAGGGCAATTCATTCCAACCCCAACAAGCAAGAAATTATTTTATAAATAAGAAGATCAAATCCACTCGACTTTTCAAGAAGATCACTGGTACCAGTACAAAACAAAAGCCTTTCTCAAAACTTCTCACCGATAGTGACAGCAAACTCTCCCATGAATTGTCCAACCTCCTCACAATATTGAAAAGCTTCAAAAAACACGCACTATAAAATGCAATTTGAAAGTTTACCATCCAGCTTGAGGTTTTGTCTAAGAAAAATTTTGCTAAGGATCAAGAAATGTGAATAGAAAATTCAATTCACAGTTTTTTGCATTGATTGATTTATTTTCCTTTTATAAAGTTTTAATAACGATTTATTCTCACTTTTATACAATTGTGTGAGAAATCCTACAGAGTAGATATAAAATTGGAATTTAGATGAAATACAGTTGTTAAAAAGTTTTCCTGTTTCTCCTTAAAAACAGAAACTATCTTTTAAAAATGTGTGTGAAATGGACAATGACTATTGGTAAGCATCATATCTCCTTTCGAAAAATTTTTATAACTTTTTAAAAGCTTTAAATATCATTTAAATTATCTTCTTCTACTGGTTTTTAAAAGTTTTAAATAAAATTTCAAGTACATTCCTCTGTTGCTATTATACCTGTCGGCTTACGAATCCTCTTATTCAAATAAATGGTAATGTAAATTATTTATGAGATATAAAACTTTATATTGAAGATAACTGATAATACAATTAATAATGTTATCTTTAAAAAGACTATTTATATAGTGAATGGCTCAATAGACTGTATGTTGTTGTTTTTTCATTTGAAATTGATTACAAATTTATTGCCATTATTCAAGAGTTTATGAGAGCCATTATTCAAGAGTTATTACACATGTGTCTTATAATGAATTCTTAATGGTCACTATGACGATTAAACTGTGTAAATTTGTAAATAAAATTTTACCTCTAACTTCTATAATTGCTTGCTGTATAAATTGTTTGATTTGCTTGGGTTACTATGTAAATTGCTTTAAAAAAACATGGCAAATATAATTGCCAAAGTAACAAATTTGGCGATTTTGGCTATGCATTTGGTAACATCCGTGAGATATTTGGTAAAACTTATTAAACGAGCTCTTATAAACAAAGCTTTATACTATTGTGTCCAAAAATTAAATTATGAGTAAAGTATGTTCTGTTAAATTATGGGGACCCAACGACAATGTCGTGTCAATATGAGCAATGTCTTTTAGTAAATATTTTTATGGTAAAATTCTATATTATTATTGTATATGTTAGACTATAGAGCTGTGTGTCCCTTGGAAGGGGGCTGTGTGTGTGGTCTCCGCACCTGACCGGATGGGTCACAGCTGAGGATGAAGGGGATATATGTGGAAAGTATTTTAATTGGCAGGGTCATAAAACACTTCGAGGCCAGATGGGTCAAGAAATCAGTTGATCAAGACGGGGACTTGGATTTATGGACGGGGGTGCGTCTGCCCAACCGATATAGACTCATTCGGCATACGGTGTCGGCAGAGAGCTCATTCCAGAATGAACTATAAAATGGAGGTGATGGACATTCGGCAGGGAGATAGCTCATTCGGAGAGAAAGAATAGAGACGAGGAAGAAGACTCCGTCGGCAAAGAATGACTGATCGAGGCTGAGAGAGAGGTACCTTGTCCAGCGTAAAATAGAGATATTTAACTGTGACGGCGATTCGGCAGTGACTGGCTGCTCTGGCAAACTTCTACGGATTTAACTGGTGGTCATTCGGCAGCAGCGTAGCTTGAAGGAAGAAAGTGCTCATTCGGCAAGCTACATTATATAGTAAAAAGCTTGGTCTCGACACAAGAGCCTCATGAGCGGTTGACGGAGCACCCATTGCGCCAAGACATTGCTCCGGTGCGTATAGAGCATTAGCTATCACTAAAAACATTAAAGTTAACAAAAAAGAAAGGGAGCTCTTCTTCCCCAGCGGTCGTGGCAAATTATGAAACTGTAAGGTCAATCACCTTGTTATTATATTATTGAACATTAATTTAGAATTGCAAGCAACTGTATAAGTTATATTTTATTAAAAGCATTGTTTGAATTATACTTTTATTGATTAAATTAATTAAATGACTTTAATTTCTAGCTTATTATATAGAATATCAATAAATACATTTTTGTTTATATTTTAAATTATGAAAGTCTGATGTGTTATTTCAGTGTGTTTCCTTTTCCAACTTTACATAAGCTCTCTGAAGGCATAGCTTAGTTGATTTAAAATGTGGTATGGGTTATTGCGGAATTTCATAATGGTTATCGTGTGTTAAGTAAAACGGTGTAGCTAGTTGTTTATAGGATCGGGTATTGTTAATTGTATGTTTAAAAGAAATGACAACACCACAACAAACTAATTTTTTCATTGCAGTTCTTCATGAATAATTCTATGCTCATGGCTGCGGATCCAATGTTAAGTTTCTTCTGTATCATTTGGTAAAAGCGTCGATTATCATCGCCTAACATTTTCGTATGACCGACACATTTTCTGGAACTACAGCTGATGAAGATAGTCTTCCTGTGTGTTCTTGATCCAGAAGAGTACTTCGACCTCTACGAAATTCTGTAAATCATCTAAATACAGTAGCATGAGATGGAGCTTCGTTCTATATGCTAGTTGTAGGCGTTGAAGGCATTCATCTTGATTTAACCCCACTTTAAAATCATAGCGCGATAATGCTCTTTCGTCAATTCCATTTTCCTTTCTTCCAAAATCTATTCTTCGACAAATACAAATTATCGTCTGCGGCCATAAAAGAGTTTAAATTTAACAATTTTTTTTTTCCTCGTTTTCGTTTGCCACTGATAGCTCAAATTTCAGAGTTACCCCGGTATTTATAAATGATGATGAAGTACTAAAATTGAATTTGAGTGGTAAGTATAGCTCTCATTAAACTAAAATTTATGAGATTTAAATGTTTTTCGGCAAGGTAGCTTTGGAACTTCGGCGATTCTATATTTATTGCTTGATGCTCATTCGGCAGAGGCTATTTGGATAGCTCATTCGGCATGAGTTTTATTTCTAAAGAATAGCTCATTTTACAACAGAATTGGTTGGATTATTCGGCACAAAGATAGCTCCTCTCGGCAGATTTATAGCTCATTCAAACTGAATAGCTCATTCGGCGTAGATACTGTGCCCCAAAAGTCACCGGCTAATAGATAGCTCATTCGGCAGAGATAGCTCATTCGGCAGAGATAGCTCATTCGGCAGAGATAGCTTTTTTCGGCAGAGATAGCTCTTTCGGCAGATAGCTCATTCGGCAGAGATAGCTCATACGGCAGAGATAGCTCATTCGGCAGAGATAGCTCTTTCGGCAGAGATAGCTCATTCGGCAGAGATAGCTCACTCGGCAGAGATAGCTCATTCGGCAGAGATAGCTCATTCGGCAGAGATAGCTCATTCGGCAGATAGCTCACTCGGCAGAGATGGCTCATTCGGCAGAGATAGGTCATCCGGCAGAGATAGCTCTTTCGGCAGAGATAGCTCTTTCGGCAGAGGTAGCTCTTTCGAAAAAGATAGCTCGTTCGGCAGAGATAGTTTTTGGCAGAGAGCTCACTCGGCAGATAGCTCATTCGGCAGAGATAGCTCATTCGGCAGAGATAGCTCATACGGCAAAGATAGCTCATTCGGCAGAGATAGCTCTTTCGGCAGAGATAGCTCATTCGGCAGAGATAGCTCATTCGGCAGATAGCTCATTCGGCAGAGATAGCT
This sequence comes from Caerostris extrusa, assembly GCA_021605095.1. Lineage (NCBI taxonomy): Eukaryota > Metazoa > Arthropoda > Arachnida > Araneae > Araneidae > Caerostris > Caerostris extrusa. The sequence goes on from BPLR01011193.1 coordinate 8,345, forward strand.
CATTCGGCAGAGATAGCTCATTCGGCAGATAGCTCATTCGGCAGAGATGGCTCATTCGGCAGAGATAGGTCATCCGGCAGAGATAGCTCATTCGGCAGAGATAGCTCATCGGCAGAGATAGCTCATTCGGCAGAGATAGCTCATTCGGCAGAGATAGCTCATTCGGCAGATAGCTCATTCGGCAGAGATAGCTCATTCGGCAGAGATAGCTCATCCGGCAGAGATAGCTCTTTCGGCAGATAGCTCTTTCAGCAGATAGCTCATTCGGCAGATAGCTCATTCGGCAGAGATAGCTCATTCGGCAGAGATAGCTCATTCGGCAGAGATAGCTCATTCGGCAGAGATAGCTCATTCGGCAGAGATGGCTCATTCGGCAGAGATAGCTCATCCGGCAGATAGCTCTTTCGAAAAGATAGCTCAACGGCAGAGATAGCTCATTCGGCAGCTCATTCGGCAGAGATAGCTCATTCGGCAGAGATAGCTCAGGTTCGGCAGAGATAGCTCATTCGAACAGAGATAGGTCATCCGGCAGAGATAGCTCTTTCGGCAGAGATAGCTCATTCGGCAGAGATAGCTCATTCGAAAAAGATAGCTCATTGGCAGAGATAGTTTTTTTTTTTCGGCAGAGATAGCTCATTCGGAAAAAGATAGCTCATCTGGCAGAGATAGCTCATTCGGCAGAGATAGCTCATTCGGCAGAGATAGCTCATTCGGCAGATAGCTCATTCGGCAGAGATAGTCATCCGGCAGAGATAGCTCATTCGGCAGAGATAGCTCATTCGGCAGAGATAGCTTTTTCATCAGGTCGGCAGAGATAGCTCATTCGGCAGAGATAGCTCATTCACAATAGAGATAGCTTTTCGCAGATAAAGATAGCTCATTCGGCAGAGATAGCTCATTCGGCAGAGATAGCTCATTCGTTGGCAGAGATAGCTTTCGGCAGAGATGGCTCATTCGGCAGAGATAGCTCATCCGGCAGAGATAGCTCATTCGGCAGAGATAGCTCATTCGGCAGAGATAGTCATCCGGCAGAGATAGCTCATTCGAAAAGATAGCTCATTCGGCAGAGATAGCTCATTCGGCAGAGATAAGCTCATCCGGCAGAGATAGCTCATTCGGCAGAGATAGCTCATTCGGCAGAGATAGCTCATTCGGAAGAGATAGCTCATTTTCGGCAGAGATAGCTCATTCGGCAGAGATAGCTCATTCGGCAGAAATAGCTCTTTCGGCAGATAGCTTTCGGCAGAGATATCATTGGCAAAGATAGCTTTTCTTCGGCAGATAGCTCATTCGGCAGAGATTTTTTGGCTCATTCGGCAGAGATAGCTCACTCGGCAGAGAAAGCTTTCGGCAGAGATATCAAATAATTCGGCAGAGATAGCTTTTCCGGAGAGATAGCTCCGAGGTTCGGCAGAGATAGCTCATTCGGCAGAGATAGCTCACTCGAAAAAGATAGCTCGTTCGGCATTGAGATATTTTTTTGGCAGAGTGCTTTTTCGGCAGATAACTCATTCCGGCAGAGATAGCTCATTCGGCAGAGATAGCTCATTTTCCCAATAGGCAGAGATAGCTCATTCGAAAAGATAGCTCATTCGGCAGAGATAGTTTTTTTGGCAGAGAGCTCATTCGGCAGATAGCTCATTCGGCAGAGATAGCTCATTCGGCAGAGATAGCTCATTCGGCAGAGATAGCTCATTCGGCAGAGATAGCTCATTCGGATTGTAAAGATAGCTCATTCGGCAGAGATAGTTTTCGGCAGAGATAGCTCATTCGGCAAAGATAGCTCATTCGGCAGAGAGCTCACGGCAGAGATAGCTCATTCGGGGATAATGCCTTTCGAAAGATAGCTCATTTATGAGATACTTCGGGCAGAGATAGCTCATTCGGTAAGATAGCTCATTCGGCAGAGATGGCTCATCCAAGATAGCATTCGGCAGAGATAGCTCATTCGGCAGAGATAGCTCATTCGGCAGATAGCTCATTCGGCAGAGATGGCTCATTCGGCAGAGATAGCTCATTCGGCAGAGATAGCTCTTTCGAAAAAGATAGCTCATTCGGCAGAGATAGCTCTTTCGAAAAAGATAGCTCATTCGGCAGATAGCTCATTCGGCAGAGATAGCTCATTCGGCAGAGATAGCTCATTCGGCAGAGATAGCTCATTCGGCAGAGATAGCTCTTTCGGCAGAGATAGCTCATTCGAAAAGATAGCTCGTTCGGCAGAGATAGCTTTTTTTAGAGAGCTCAACTCGGCGAGATAGCTCATTCGGCAGAGATAGCTCATTCGGCAGAGATAGCTCATTCGGCAGAGATAGCTCATTCGGCAGAGATAGCTCATTCGGAAGAGATAGCTCATTCGGCAGAGATAGCTCATTCGGCAGAGATAGCTCACTCGGCAGAGATGGCTCATTCGGCAGAGATAGCTCATCGGCAGAGATAGCTCTTTCGGCAGAGATAGCTCTTTCGGCAGAGGTAGCTCTTTCGAAAAAGATACGGCTCATTCGGCAGAGATAGCTTTTTGGCAGAGAGCTCACTCGGCAGATAGCTCATTCGGCAGAGATGGCTCATTCGGCAGAGATAGCTCATACGGCAGAGATAGCTCATTCGGCAGAGATAGTTTTTTTTTCGGCAAGGTAGCTCTTTCGGCAGAATAGCTAGTTCGGCACTCTTCACGCTTAAAGCTTCTCTTCGGTGTGCACGAGCCTTTAGATTCGAACGAAATACTAGCTTCCAGCTTCGGCAGAGATAAAAAGCTCATTCGGCAAGAGATTCTAGCCTAAGAATTCGGCAAGATCAAACAACGGCAGAAGCTCACTAGAGGAATGGGCTATGGCCCGCGGGCCAACTCCGACCCGTCGGAAGGTTCTATCCGGCCGTGGTTAGAATTTTAATTGCCGGTCCGAGGCCAATTAAAAGAAATATATTATATGTCCCTCTCCTTTTCTACTTTGATTAAATATTATTTTTTTTCTTCCTTTTTTTTTTTTCAAAGGACTGATGATCTTTATACTTTCTCTATTTTTTTGTTTTACAAAACATAAATCGACGGAAGTAGCAGACACGACAGTTTTCAATCGGTAAAATGTTAAAAGCGGAAGTTTTTTGATAGTTATTGCTGTAGATTGGCGCCAACAAGCATTATCTCTTTCTCGGAGAGCAGACTTATGGGAATCCAATATAGGGGAATTAGACCTCACATGGAGCAGCCAGCTTATTTTAAGCTCCAGCCAGTGGCTTTTTCTTTTGGCGCGAGTTTTAATATTATTGATTGTGTCATTTTCCGAGGTTAAATTCAATACCCTCAGTAAATGAAGAGAAGCTTAAGAATTGTGAAGATGGCTCGAAAAAAACTACATTTTGAGTTCGAACGCAGATTTCAAGATTTCAGTGCCGTTCAAACCGAATTGGATATTTTTACCACACCTTTCAACGTAAATTGTGAAGCTGTGAGGTCAGATTTGCAGGTTGAATTAATTGAGTTGCAATCTAACAATCATCTCAAGCAGGGGTTACTAAATATGCCAAAGTCAGAGTTTTACATTATCGAAAGTAAGTTTCCCAAATTTTTATTATTTTTTTTATTCACGCTCAGAATTTATAATTTAATATTTCCCGCTCTGAAAATCAGTGCTTTATATTTGTTTCATATATATAGTATGTGAACAAGTGTTTTTCAACTATGAACCTTAAGAAAAATTATTTAAGATGAGCATTTAGCCTCTTTCCTTAGAATCAGTACATCTCACTTCGAATGTCAATATATGGAACTTTTTAAAAATGAAATCGCAATTTAATTCATCTCATTAACATATTTAAATTATAATACTTGTATATTGTTTTTAAAATTTTAGAAAAATTTATCTTGGCCCGCAAAACTTTTTTTTTTTTTCAATTTTTGCCCCGACCGAAAAGTTTGAACATCCCTGTCCTAGTACATTGCGAATCTGAGCTGCACTTCTATTGATATGATTGAGAACTGATAAGAAACAGCAAAGACCACCCGACTAACTAAGGGAGTTTATCTACCCCCTACCCCTGCTACGATGTGTACACTCGATTACTTTCCCCTGTGATCCCAGTCACCGTTTTCTAGTTTAATCTTCACCCCCATATCATTTTTTTCTGCTTTAATTTATTTGTGTGTATGTGTATCTGTGTGTGTGTGTATTACCCTATCGTTTTTATTGTAATAGTCATGTATTTTTATTTTATTTTTATTTTTCTTAAAGTTTACTTTGGCATGTCCCAGTGGAACTCTAATTGCATCTTTTATTTTACTACTTCAATCTTTGTTTACTGTAAATTCTAATTTTTCCAGATTTTCGGCTCCCATTTTCTATTATGTTAATTTTTAAACTTTAGTTGTTATAATTACTTTTACTGATTTCTTCTTTTAAAGGCTTATATGGATTATATATGGATATGAATATAATGTATATTTGTATATGGATATATGGTATATAATGTATATTTGTATATGGATATGGATATAATGTATATTTATGATTGGATATGGATATGATTAATGATTATTTTTTAAATTTTTGTACACTTTAAAAATCAGATTTTTTTTTAATTAAATTTTTGATGATATGAGCAATGGTCATTAAATGTTTTTTTTTTTTTTTTTAATTCTTTAATTTTCACTTTTATTTTTATAATAATTTTCACAGAGTGCAGGCTATACTTTTAATCACGTTAAATTTTAATTTCTTTTAGTTTTAATCGCTATAATTGTCCTAATTGTTTATTTTAATTTTTCTTTTTTAGTACATGGAGTTATAGTGGCGCTTAATGCTACATTTGAGATTCCCGATGTTTGATGCCTCTCTGCCAAATTTCAGTTTCTCATGAAGTTAGCAATCTTCAAACTCTAACGCACTTTGCTCATTTCACTAATTACGGCAACTGTAATACTGATTATAACGGGATGTTCGATTAATCATTAATCTCGTTTTAAACATGACTTTGACTAGTGTATATGCTATCTATACTCAAGTCAGTTTGTAATTTTCGGAATTCCTTGGAACCGCAGGTGCCTAACTCCTGTCTGCAAAGTAAGAAGCATGGTAGGTAAAGTTCATAAAATAAAAGTCAAAGCAGCAAGTGACCCAGATCTGTTTCAGTTCGAAGTAAGTTTAAAAGAGCAACGGGAAAAAAAATATATAAATATATATATTTTTAATAATATAATTATATAATAAAGAGAGCTATTAAAATAAAGTAGAAATTAAAAGCAAAAATCAATTAAGAATACACCACGGAATGGAGTTACAGCTGCTAGAAATTATGACTAAAGGAACAGGTCAGGGTGCTCCTGACGACTTGAGCCAGTTCGTCTAGGGTAGTTGCAAGCTATGTAAGACCACCCTTGGGCTTTTAACATTCTCCGTCAAAGAGAAATCGTATCTCGGAAGATTACGAATTTCCTTGTTCGAGATATGGTCAAGATTTGTATAAAAATTTTCCTCAAGCTTCAGCATAAAATTTTGAATAGAAGGGAGGGCAAGACTCTGCCGAATGTCATCATTTCTAAAGTACCAAGGAGAATTTGTGATCAATGGCAAAAATTTATTTTCTAGAATTTTAATATAATTAATGTGGTACCTTGCAGCAGAGCCTCAAACCGGATTCGCATAAGTTATGATGGGACGCATATAGTACATGTAGATTAGTAATTTATTATCAATTGAGAGGGGGATTTCTATTAATAAAAGGATAAAGCATGTGAAGACAGGTGTTAAATTTCTTTTTAACATGATTAATGTGGTTAATATAAGTTAATTTACTGCCCCAGATATTTAGCATTAGTAGACCAGTTAATTCGCGAATTGAAGAGGTAGATGTTAGGAGGAAGAAATCTATACTCAAGCTATTTAAAAACGTGTTATTTATACCCATACATTTTTAGCCCCCGTCCACACGAGAGACGAGAACAATTGAGTCAAACTCGCTAACCATTTATAAACTGGCTTTTCACTATCCTCCGTGTTTGATATGTATCTCGGTCCCGCTCCGACCAGAGTCTTCTTCGCTCACCCCATTTATGATCAGCTGTCACACCCAGCCAGGTTAAGCAAATCAGAAAATTAAATAAGGATTATATATGGATATGGATATGATTAATGATTATTATTTTTCTTAATTTGGTGTATTTTAAATAAACTTTTTACTTAATTTTTGAGAACTTGATCACATTGGAATGGACCATAAATTGTTTTCTTTTTTATTCTTTCTTTAATTTTCCCTTTCCATTTTAATAAAAGTTTTCCTGAGTAAAGACTATATTTTTTATTATGTTAAATTAAAAAAATTGTTAACTTTTAATTTTTATAATTGTCCTATTTGTTTCTTTTAATCAATGAGTACGTAGAGTTATAATGGCGCTGTATAGATACTCCTGACGGAAAAGCCCTAATGTTTCACCTCATTGGTATGTGATTTTTTCCCCTCTTATTCTGTCTTAATCTCTTTATTACCTTTCTCTATTTGATTTCTTTGGTTCTATGTTATTATTTTGTTGTATAAAATGAGTAGCTAAATTCTAGAATTCTTTTTTAGAACTTTTAGCTAAATTCTAGAATTCTTTTTTTTTTTTCTTCTGTATTTTACTGTGTAGGCGCAGAATTGTTCGGGTTTTTTTAGCTACGAACGTTTCTCACTGCCTTTACTCAGTAAAGTGCATATTTATTTTCTGTTTTAGTCAGTAGTTTTTTTTTTTAAATATTTGGTTTTGTTTATTTTATTCTATTATGGCTGTTGTCGAGGGAGTTTCGCTCTCCTCAAACAGCACAACCATGTCTCTCTCCCCTGCTGACCAATCAACCAGTATGCTTAATTTGATTGACGTTAATACTAACCCGACAGCGTTTAACTTTATTCAAGAAATTGATCAACTTAATATTAGCATTAACAATTTTTCATCATTCATTGAGTGCGAAAGCCTCAATGATCATCTGAACAACATTGAAAATTGCTTAAAAATTGAACCTCAAATACCTAATTTAGATCTTTTTATACAACTTACGCTTTCTAATATTACCAATAAAAACTTAAGGAAGCAAATGAGTCTCATCTTGCTGAAACTCAATGATTCAAACAACTCGGTAACTACTCCTACTAAAAAAAAAGAAAAACTTAAGGTCACACAAAAAGGAAAGAAAAAAATTTAGCTAAACGGCCTAATACCAGTGATCCCACTGTTATCAAGTTATCTTCCAAATTTGCTTGCCTTAACCCCGATGAAAGTCTTGGTCCTAGTGATGCAGACAACATACCTCCTGCTAAACTTGAAGACATTTCAAAAAATGTTGATAAATTACATCTGGACGAAAACAGTATGGACACAGATCTCACTAATGACCAGAATATTGCTTCTTCTTGTCCTGCACCCCATACTACTAAATATGTTCCTCCAATTATAATAGACAACATACAAAATTCTACTGAAATTCTTAAGAACTTCAACCAGATTACAAATTCAAAGATTGAAGGACGCCTTTCTGGAGGCAAATTAAAAGTTTTTCCAACCACACCTGATGACTACAGATCCATACGGAAGCAAATTGATCACCTGAAACTTAAAAGTCATACATTTGAATTGCCCCAAGAAAAGCAACTTAAAGTGGTAATTCGCGGACTGCCTTCAGATCTCCCAATTGATGTCATCATGCAGGAACTCCAAATTCTCAACTTTCATCCTGAATTCATCACTCCACTTCGTAATCGTGCTGGTACCGGCAATCTACCTCTGTACCTAATAGTTCTACCAAAAATGAACAAAACAAAAGAATTTTCGACCTATCCACCTTATATTACTTTAGGGTCAAAGTTGAACCACTCAGAAGAAAATCAGGACCCAGCCAATGCTATAAATGTCAAGAATTCTATCATCATAGCAAATTCTGTACAAGAGACCCTCGATGTCTCAAATGTGCTGGACCTCATGCCACCAAAGAATGCACCAAAAGGCCAGATGAAGCTCCCAAATGCGCCCTTTGCTCTGGAGAGCATACTGCAAATTTCTCAGGTTGTCCTAAAAACCCTGCTAATTTCACTCCTGCTCCTCCCCCGAAGGTCAACGCTTGGACGGAGAGACTTAAAAAACAAGCACAACAAATGAAGCCTGAGAACTCCAACCAATTGTCTCTTCCCGCTCATCAGAAGGCTTCTCCAACTCTTCCTCCTTCTTCAGATGACTTTCCAACTCTTCCTACCCAGACCTCTCACCATACTACTTCCTCCAATACTCTGCAGGCTTCCACGGAAACGCCTCCAATTCCACTCATTCTGCAACAATTAGTTGGGGTACTTTCAAATCTTTCTGTTTTAATAAATGCTCTTCAAAATCAACCAGTCAATAACATTCAATAGATCGACCAATAATTCTATCTTATGCGTGACATGGAACTCCAATAGTCTTAAAGGAAAAATTAATGAATTACAAAATTTTATTTCTGAAAATAAACCTCATGTAATTGCTCTCCAAGAAACACATCTTCGACCAGGCGATTCCTTCAAAATTCCAAATTATATCATATATCGCTCCGATCGTCTTACCCACAGAGGAGGAGGCACGGCTATCTGCATTCATAAAAATATTAATCATCATCAAATTCATTTTACTACAACCAGCTTTGAAAACTCTGCTATCGTTATTAATCTCAAGAATAACCTAAAAATTACTGTTGCTAGCATTTATCGCCCTCCAATTGGTAGATTCCTCACACAAGCTTGATACAATAGCGAACTCCAATCAACAAGTACTTCTACTTGGTGACTTCAATTCCAAGCATCCTGCATGGAATAATGGACGCAGCAACATAAATGGTTCTATTCTCTTCGATTGGACAAATCTTAATGCATTCAATGTTATTGCTCCTAATGATCCCACATATTTCTGCCTTCACAGTCCTTGCAATAGTACTCTTGACATCGCACTTCTTAAAAATTTAAACGCCGGGCCTGCTTCTTCTATCAACGATCTTTCCAGTGATCATAACCCTGTGATAGTTGAAGTCTCTCATAATTCATTTACGCCCTTCCTCAATAGCATAATCACAACTACCAATTGGAATATTTTTACTAAAATTCTCTCTCAAAGCATTCCTGGTAATCCAGTCATCTCCAATATTCAAGATATTGACAAAATAATTGATAAATTTAACTATGCTGTTACTTCTGCTATCAACCTTGCTAGCAAATCTAAAGAACTCAGTACACCACACCAAAAACTTCCTACTGAAATCACCTCTAAAATTGCGGAAAAAAACAGAATTCGTAAATTATGGCAAGATACCAGGTTTCCTCCGTTCAAGCAATCCGTCAACAAGCTTCAAAAAGAAATAAAGCAAATGATTCACAAATTAAAAAATGACAGATGGAATGAATTTTTATTAGGCCTAAATCCAGAAGATAATTCTCTCTTCAAAATTAACAAACATTTTACCAAAAAATATCCCAAAATTCCTCCACTGGTTGGATCCACAGGTCTTATATTCTCATCTTCTGATAAAGCGAACTCTTTTGCTGAAAACCTTGAACTCTCCTTTCAAGAAAACACTGAACCTTGCGATTACTCTCAAATTGAGCATGTTGAAGATGCAGTAACTTCCTTTCTAGCTGATCATCAAAATTATCATAACAATATTTTTTTTTTCTCCATCTGACATAGTTAACTTAATCAAGAATCTCAACATTCGGAAATCTTCTGGACCTGACAACATTCCAAATAAAGCCTTAATGTGTCTCCCCTTAATGCCATTACTCATCTTGCAAAAATCTACAACAGCTGTACTAAATATCACTACTTCCCTCCTATCTGGAAAAAGCAAATATCATCATGTTCCCTAAACCTGGCCAAGATAGGAAATTTCCTCAAAATTATCGGCCCATCAGTCTCCTTAGCTGTGTAGGAAAACTTTACGAAAAACTCTTAGTGAGACATATTACTTCTTTTTGCGATAAAAATTCCATAATTCCAGCAGAACAATTTGGATTCCGTCAACATCACTCAACTTGTCATCAACTTCTACGTGTCACCAATATCATCACTGAAGGATATAACTATAAATTTTTTACAGGAGGTGTCTTTCTAGATGTCAAAAAAGCTTTCGATCGACTGTGGCACAATGGACTGATCTACAAAATGATCAAACTTCAATTTCCAACTTGGATCACACTTATCATTACAAATTATCTTAAAAATAGAACCTTTCAAGTTCGACTTCATAATGAATTCTCCAAAATCGGTCGTATTTGTGCTGGTACACCTCAAGGAAGCGTGCTAAGTCCTATTCTCTACAATATCTTTACCTATGACTTTCCTCAGTGCACTAACATTTCCACTTGCCTATTTGCTGACGATTCTGCTGCTCTTGCCCAAGGTGCTTCTATTCTTTATGTCATCAATACTCTTCAAAATTTTCTGAATATCCTAGAGGATTGGCTAACTAAATGGCGCATCGCAATTAATGTCTCTAAATCTCAAGCTATCATTTTCCGAAAAGGACACGCCAGACAACCATATATTAATCTCTCCCTTTTTGATCAACAAATTGAATGGGCGACTAATATTAAATATCTCGGCTTAATTATAGACAATAAACTTACGTTTCGAGCTCATATTCAAAAAATCAAAGAAAAATGTTGGAAAAAATTTTATCTCACTCTACCACTCATTAATAAATTTTCTAAATTAACTTTGTCAAACAAACTTCTTCTCTACAAACAAGTTCTCAGGCCTATCCTTACCTATGCTGCCCCAATCTGGGGTCTAGCTGCACAATCTAACAAGAAATCTGTACAAATTATTCAAAACAAACTTCTTCGTATTATCACTGGAGCACCCTGGTTTGTCCGCAACTCTACAATTCATCAAGATTTAAAAATTGACTCTATTGACAACTATATTACTAAACTTTCTAGAAATTTCTTCAATACCATTGCTACTCACGAAAATCCTCTCATCAAGGCACAAACTATATTTACGCAATTGAATGGAAAATACAAGTATCCTTTCTCTACTTCTAAATGGAATCGAAGCCTCAAACCACCATAATTTCCTGCTCACTTATCGCTTTTTAGATATTTTACTTCAACGCATATTTACTGATCATAAATTTCTTGTTACGTTTCCATACCGATGATTTACATTTTTCTTACTTTTTCATACGATTTTTTTTTTTCTCTCATCATACGATTACTATTATCTATTTATCATGACTTTTTTTCTTTCCTACTGCCTTCACATACCATTGAGTAGATGAACGCTTCGCGTTCAGGCACTCGACATCTTTATTTGTTAGTTATTATCATTGACAGAAAATATTTGTTAAATTTATTATGTGATTGACATTCATGAGGTGATTAACAGTGCAATTATTATTTAAGGCAACTAATTTTTATGTAATTACTTAGCCATATTTTTATAAACAATTTTAAATCTTTTTTTGGAATAAGACAAAATTTTTATTCTGGTGATTAGTCTAATATTTAAATTAATCAAATAAGATAAATTTATAAAGAATCTTCAATTTATTGGCTTTTCTAAATTTTTGTAAACCTCAACTCTAAAGTTTCTTATTATGGGAAATATACAGTATAACACCCAAATATTCCTCGGCTTGCTCAAATTTCTTTGCATTGATAGAAAATTAAAATTTCAATTATTTCAGCAGTAACTGTTAATTGCTATATTAAAATGTGTAAATATACATCAATACACATATTAAAATGCAATTCTTGTAAGAAGAAGACTGAGTTCAACTACATAATATTATTTATTTTATACAAAAAGCAATGGCTACAACACAAAGCCTAAACTATAATTAGTTAACTTTTTTTAATTTTTAAAAATATAATGGAACACCTCATGGTTGCCACACATTTAGAGTCAACATTGGTCTCATGAAAGTTCAGGATGAAACTAAAACAATTCTCATGGGAAACTGTGAGTTACAACAGGATTTTATAAATAATGACAATTTCTTTACTAGACTTAATATAAAGTTAGTGTGGTAATATTTTATTCTGAATTTTTACTGTCTTAAAGTTTTGTTAAAAATTGCAAAAAGTTTTCAGTGTAGTTGAGATTTTTCTTTTTTTTTTTTAAATATGAACAATTTTTTTTCTAACAATCTTGTAAATAATAAATTTAGAATTGAAAATTTTCAAAGGCTTTTGAAAGTAAAACTGAGATAGAGAAGAAATTTAGAAGGTTATGTTTAACCTCAAAGATTGGAAGTTCACCTAGTGAGATTAAAAATCTATAGTGGTGGATCCCCTTATTTTGAATCCTCCGAATGTTTAATGCTATCTTGACATTTATCTTAAGTTTAATTTCAGTTCAGGTTTAAAATTTCTATTGAAATTATGTTGATATTGATGGATTGTACCTAATTAACTTGCCACCCCCTTTTTTGATGTTTAGCCAAGTTCCTCCTTCCTTCCCTTTCTTCTGTTATTTGCCACTGTGTTTCCTCAAAACTATGGCATTGAATAGCACATAAAGAATATCCACTGTATAATTGCTTTCTCCTCCTGTAAATAAACTCTTTAAAAGTTCAATGTAGAAAAAAATTCCAAAAGTTAAAGGTAATCCTTCCCAACTTAGTACAGGAAAAATATTTAATTCCAACATATAGTTTATACAATTTAGTTTTTTTAATTCTAATATTTAAAAAACAAGGAGAGGGACTTCAAAATTATACACTTGCCCCAAATAATTATAGAAGCATTATTTCATTCAAAATAACAGAAATGACTTGACTTGTAACATATTTGATATGCAGGATTATAACAAGAATTATAAATAAATAGTTTTACTTTCGATAATCATCTCAATTCGATTTGTTACTTGGAGTTCATTTTTACATCGATAATTAAATACAAAACAAATATGTTTTTGAAACAAGTGTTATATGGGAGGATTGCAACAAGAATTAGAAACAAATCATTTTTTACTAAATGGTGCTAAAGGATTATTTAAGCTTAGTGAGATTAACAAGTTAAATAAAATAACACATTTAAAACAATATAAAAATTTTAATTCAGGACAAATAATTTACTTGCATGTATAAAAATATTTGGAACTAGATGAGACTATTTTAGACTTAAAATGGGGGCGGTAATTAAATTTTAGATAATGCTGTATTTCAAAATCCATGCTTACTATAATAATTTATTTCTTGTTCTAGAAGAAAGCAGTACTGCAAATTTTTTAAAATTAAATCTAAAATTAGATGTATCAATTTTTGTAAAAAATGAAAGTTGTTATGTAGCATAAGAAAACAATGGGCACAAGAATAAACAATAAGTAACTATTGTAAATATATTTTTAAATATTTATAATGTGCATACACATTATATATATTAAAGAAAAGACAACAACAAGTAGGTTTATTTATTACATTTTTTCATTTCAGCAATAAGATACACTCTAATATGTTACATTACTTTTAAACCAAGTCAGAATACAATTTTATGAGATACATGTTATTGTTAGCATGTCCATGGATTTAAAAAATAATTAACAAAGTTAGATCAAGTCAAAATATGAGATACATAATAATTAGTAATATTCTCATAACTAAAATTATAAAACATATAAATTTATATATGTTTATATAAATATTATGTAATACTTGTAATTAAAAATTATTATTAAAAAGTATATCCATTGTGTGTTTTATTATTGAGAAAACTAATATTATTTTTACCATTTTAGTTTCCATGGGATAATGGACTAGTGGAAAATCAAATTTCATCAAAAGGTATTTTTTTTTTTTTTTTTTTATGTGTGTCCTTTTGCATTTTCCAAAGTAGGGAGTAATGGTGAGTCTCTTAAGATATATTTGTGTATTTTAAAGTATAAGTTGGTCGATGTATAAGTAGACAGTAATACATTTTTTTTTTTTTCAAAAATGTACTCAAAAATTCAAAATCTGTATAAGCTAAAAATAAAAAAATCCTATGACATTCAAACATGTTGCCAAGAAGGTGAAATGGGTGTATATATTTTCCAATTAAGTCTGTAAGTGCCATGTGCCAATTACACAAATTATAATCTGGTACCTCTATCTAAAGCTATCTCATTGTTTTTATTCAATTGTTATCTTGTATATGATTTGTGTTATCTATACCATTTTAGTTTTTATCTGATAGATGAGCGCAGGTAGTGAAATTCTTATATGGAAAATTTTACTTTGATTAGCCTCATGCAAATTATGCCAACATCAGATTTTTCATATTGGCAAGCACAGAACAAATTGACATTATAAACAATAAGACAACTTTATTTCCATGAAACTAATAACTCATTTCATTTAAAATAATTTCTTTTCATAGTTGCTATAATATTTGGCATTTATTACTTGCTTCTGGCTTATGGAAATTATTTGTTGTTTGCAAGATTGGCTGATCAGTATGACCCTGTAATTTAGCTTTAGAAAAGTTTTAAAAATTCTCAACTTATTTATGGAAATATATTCTATTCAAAAACTTTCTCGAAAAATATCTGAAAGCAAAAATTAGTTTTTACATTAAATTAATTAGAAAAATGAATAAAAATATTGTGACAAACTATCAATGTAATTTTTTAAAATTATTTTTGATTTCAAAGCTAGTAGTAAGAAAATTAAAATAAAGAACACAATAAAATTAAGATAGAAAAGGAGTACATTGATGAATACATTATTTTAGGTACAGATTTTTAAAACCACAAAGTGCCATACAGTATTAGAAGTTTATTATTTTTAAGCAAGTTAAAATCAAAGATAGTTAATTTAATTTCGGCAGAAATAATTGAAAATTTTTTAATATTATAATAAATTATATAAGATTTAAAAAAGGTTTAATCCATTCCTTTTTATAAATGAAAACTTTTATGCTTTTTAATTTATCTATAATTAAATAACATTATGTATTATAAATGTGAAATTATAACTTTGTACTCTATATATATTATCAGGATATATAGAGTATGTTTTCATAAAATGGAAATAAAATTGAATAATTATTTAAGAAAAAAATTATTAAACATTTATAATTTGTCATTTTAATAATTAGTTTTATGCTTTAAACTTTTATTTATTATTTACTTTCTTTTGTAAATCTTATACCTATTCAAATGTAAAGGTTGCAAAAACTATAGCAAATATAAAATAAGAACAAATGAAACTATCTAAAATCTATTTCTTTTTAAATACATTTTCCTTATTAATACTATATAAAAGAAACATGTTTTACTTAATGATTGTAATGTTAAACTTTATGCAGTAAATATACCGTTAATATATTTAATAGTCATTTCTGCATGTATAAGAAAAACTTTTGTTTTTCAGAAATGTCTTCTTTAAATGTTTATGCACCAGCATTTAAATTGCATCATGCTTCCTTACCTACTCAGTCAGTGGAAATGAATGAAAGTGAAATTTCTACTTTTCATACTACACCTAGTGAAGAAATTTCTCCACACCGGAATTTTTTTAATAACCAATTGACATTTCCACAAAATTATTATGACCATTGTAATACTTTTCCTTTACCTCCTGAACAATTTAATGGTAATTTTCATGAAACTCAGCAATTGCCTAATTCAGTATCTTTATTTAAACTTAATCCAACAGTTTCATCATTTGTGCCTCAAAATATGACGAATTTTCCACAGTCTGAGGAGCCAATAAATGGGACTCCCTACGCAAGTTGATAGTATTCCATCAGCTTCTAAAGATTATGAAGATAAGACTGTAGAAAAAGACTACATTGAGCCAGTTATTCAAAATGGTGTAGATAATGATACTAAAGAGGATAAGTTGGAGGTAGTTAGTCCTGAAAATGACAAAAAATTTTCAAAAGAACCTGCAATGGAGGAAGAAGTATCTCCTCCAAGCCAACCTGTACGCCGATCATGGGCTGATGTTGTGAGTAAAGGCCAAAAACCAAAGAATACTGTTTCTACAAAACCATCAGGCAGCAATAAAGTGGTGAAAAATGTTAAGATGGAAAAGGAAAATGTCCCTTCTATTGTTGAAGATAAAATGGCATCTCAATTAGCAAGTAAGATTTTAAATGATATAAAAATTCAAATTCATGGTATAAAATTGAATGTTAAAATTAAAATATGAAAAGCTGTAATTAAAATATTAGCTGTAATTTCAAAAATTTTCAAAAAACTTTAAATACTGCCATGTTGGCGGGGGGGGTCCTACATATTTAAAAAGTACACAGAGCAATTTTTTTTTTCTTTGAAATTATGAGGAGAAAAAATTATAGTTACTATATTTTTATTTATAAATTAGCAGATCCCATATGTATTTAATCCCCAGATACTCAATAATTAAAACAACCTTTGTATTTTTTTTTTTTTTTTTTTACCTTTGGATAAAAAAAAAAAAAAAAAAAAAGATAAATTTTTCTCGATTTTAAAAGTTTGAAAAAATAAATTCTCCCATATTATAAAAAATATCTAATAAATATTGCTATCTTAATATTTAATTGTAATAAGTTATTAATTGTAAATAGCTATTAATTTTTAATGATTTTTTTTTTCTAATTTTTATAGATTAAAAAAATACTTTCTTTCTGTAAAATCCATTTCCCTTTCTATTTTTTAGACAAAGGTATTCATTAACATTGAAGTTACACATTGGTTTTCAGATTTTTTACATTTGGAATTTATTTTATATGTGTGTAGAACCTAAAATCCTAAATGTAGAATATATTAAAATCTTGAATCGAAAAATAAACTCAATTGATTTGTTTGTTTTTTTGTAGTGTGCAAAAACATTAATTTATATTTAAATAAATTATTAAGTATTAATAGGCATATCTAATATTATTATAATAAATATCTCCTTCTAGAACACCATGCTCACAAATTACAGAAATGCTCAATTTGTCCATTTACATCTTTCCCTACTGTTTTCTTAGCTGTTTACTTACACTTGTGTTACTGTGAAATATGCTTTTCTTCGCCAAATGCTAAATTTAATTAAAGTAGTAATATGCATAATGAAATTTTTAATTGTTAAAATTAATATACTAAAGTATATTGTTTATTAAAAATGCTACTATATGCATATATTTATAAGTTTTGTTTAGTAAATTTATTTTAATGTTCTTCAATCTGATATTGATATGCAGAAGTGTAATTACAACTGCATATTTTTAATTTAGCAGTTATGTATTCTTTTGTTATTAGTATAATTGAATATTTACAGTTATGCTATTGGACATTGATTTATAATTATCAGCAAAAGTGAAGACAATTTTACTGCATCATTTATTTTTGTCAATATACTTCAAATATTTAGCTTATTAATTAACAATTATTAAAAATTTTACATTTATGCCTTTTTAAATCTTTTGTGAAAACTATTGGCATCATATGTAGAAAATTCTTTTATAATTATTTACTAATTAATCGTTTAAAATTCTTTTTAATGATTTAAATGTTATTCTTTTAGTAAATATTAGAAAATCATCTGTAAATTCTGTAAGTTTGAGAAAAATGTCTAATAATGATATAAGAACAGACATAATAGAAATATCTATAGAAATTAATCCTGTAGAGAAAGAAGACAACCTAGTTTTGAAACTTAGACGTAAGTATTTGTTTAATGGATTTGTATGATGTATCTAGTTTCTTTATAATAATCTTTTGCTTTTATTATTTTCGGAGAAAGATTTTCTCTTGCTGAGGCATTCTGCTCAACCTAATGTTTATGTAGTATTTAGTTATACAGGTGGAGAACTGAATCTGAGGACAATCTGATGAATTAATTTTCTGTGTTTCTATCCTCTTATAAATAATCTCTGTGATATTTATTACTTTTCTTCATTTCTTTCTGGTATGTGTGTATTTTTGTCCTATGTTAATGAATGTGTGGATGATGTATAGTTTATATGAAGTAAAACATGATTGTAATCATGAACTTTGTATAGTATTTTACCTCTTTATTGGAAGAATTCTTTACTTTTTATCACAGTTTATTATTACTGTAGTAGAATTTCTGTTTATTACTGGGGATGTCCCACTCATTAGCAAATCAACATTTCTCTAATAATTGCAGCATTTATAAAGATAAATCTAGCATTTTTCTGCGGCAATATCTGTGCCATACCACAAACTATATAAACACCTAAAGTAAATGCTGTTAAAAGGAGCTTTAATAAGCATGTATATTGGTAAGTACTCGCTTATTATGCAAATCTACATTCAGAGATGCAAAATGGAGAGACTTAGAATGCATGTTATCTATATATTGTGAGTGGGACACTCCATATAACCAATAAAAAGTACCATTAATCTACTGCAGTATATTAAAATTTAATACTCAAATTTCTGATTTCTTGTTTCAGATCATTTAAATCAGGTGAAATTGAATTTTGACCCTGTTCTTCTGCGACCACGAGGATTAATAAATCGTAGAAACTGGTGTTATATTAATGCCTGTATACAAGCTTTAATTGCTTGTCCTCCTTTATATACTCTTTTTAAGAGAACTTCCATTGGGACCAGGTGTTAAACGTGGGAAGTCATCGACTCCTGTTATCGATAGCATGTATGTAAATTATTTTAGATAAAAACATGTTTCACTTGAAAATATTTTATTATAAATAGTACTTTTATGCATATTTACAAAATGATGTTATAAATAACATCAAACATGTTAATAATACATATAAATAACATCAAATTTTTAATTTTCGCTAAGATAAATGTGAAAATTAAAAATTTGATTGGCAAATATTTATAATTTTTTTTTAATTTAAACCTTAAGGGTATTGTTTTAATATTGATTTGAATATTTTCTTTATTTTGATAGACAAAGTCAGTATTTAAAAACCATATTTTCATAGCATTCAATTATTGTTAGTTGGGTCTTTATTTACTGAAAGTAAATAAACCATAATCAGAGCAAATAAAAAATATTTAAATAAAAAGCATTTTGTTTGAACATCATTATATGATTTTTTTTTCCCTACATTCATCATTTCAATATGGTCCCACTACTATCACTATTTTAACTGTGTAATCAAAGTCTGCTTAGATTCATTCTAAAGATGATTTTCTTGAATCAATTGTTTAAAAATTTTGCAGACTTTGAGAAAAAGTAGACTTTTTGAATTCGCTGGCAATTAAACTTCTGTAGAGTCAGAAATGAGGTGATTGTGATAATGTTGATTATCATCAATGATAAGGTTGACTAGTGAGAATTTTTCTTAGTTTCTTCCCATAAGGCATGAAAAATATGAAATAGTTACTAAAAATATATTGAGAATCGTTACTACAATTAAGAAAATTGCTTTAATTGTGACAATTTTATTTATGTTGATGAAATAATTTAAAAAAAATTACCTCCAAAATTACTTACCAAAAAAAATTTTGTAATTATCAAAAATTTATTTGGTTTAAAAATGTTTATATTTCTATTCTATATTGATCTTATTCATCGTTGTCCCGTGTTGTTTCTTAGAACATCCCTGTGAGAAATAATGAAATGAAATTCTATTGTATGTTATTTTCTTTATTCTAAATAAAAGATAAAGATAAAATCTTTATCTGTTTAGACAGATGAATGGATTAAAATAGTTAACAAATATTAATCTTTGCTAATTAGACAGATAAAGTTCAAAATAGTATTAAAATACTTTTAATGGTATTCAGTTGTTTGCTTGCTGAATCTTTATTTGTTGAAAGATTTCTAATCTTATAGTTAATAATCCATAATCACAATTTATCTAATCTTAAAAATTCGAACATTTTACTATTTTGTATTTAAATTGATTATAATTTGCTTGTTTGAATGAGTTTATGGGTTATCTTTTCCTTATAATTAGTTAGTAGGTTTTATATATCTATGAGCAAGTGTTTTGTCCTTTAATAAATTATTCACACATTATTTAAACACTTTTTTGAGAAATTATCTAAAAGAATTACAAATTTTATCATTATTATTTTTGCAGTGCTAATAACCAAGTAATTTAGGTGGTGACAGAACAGGGAAAAGTTGGGTAATTTTATCACTCTGAAAATTTGTAAAATTCTGTGAAAATTGCCGGTGATAGCATTTTGCACCAAACATGCATGATGGATACATTATTTCGTTAAAGTTTCCAATATTTTTTTTACTTATAAGAAATGTAATATACTGTTTTAATAGATTTTTTTAAGATGCTCATGTTTTTTAATTAAATGTCAAAAATATTTTTTCATGTTAAATAACTGTTAAAAATGTTTTTAATAATGTCTGTTGTACACATATGGTGATTCTGAACAAGGAGAAAGGCCAGGAAACTAATGTAATCAGTAGTCGGGAATCAGGGAAATTTTTTCCAGTTTCTGTAGCCACTCTGTAATTGCAACAGTGGCTTAAATTTTATATCATATCTATACTTTCCAAAATTCTATTATCTTTCTTTTCAGAGATTATACTTCCTTTATGACATAATATTTATTTAACTTTTATTTTATTAATTATTTCATTTTTTAAATTCTGCTCCAACTAAAACAAAATAAGAGTTGTGTTTCTCATACCTTACAATATACTTATACCCATACCTTATATGTGTAAGCATAATGTAATGATTCCTTTGTCACTTAATACATTTTATATTTGCATGAATTTTCTGCACTTGCCATGCATGCAATGCTTCTAGTTTTAAGAATTTTCAGACTCCAATTGTAAATTGCTTTTTCATGTTTTAGAAAAGTGCTATCTTATTTTTTAATTTTTAATGAAGGGAAAGAGTTTATATTCGGCCACATTTGAAGAAAGAGTATTTTGGGTTTAGCTGGCAAGGTGTTTTCTATTTTAATAATTTTTGAGCAAAAAAAAATAATGTACAGTCTGTAATGAATTTTATTGCAAACTCTACAATTTGTCAAATTCACTATAAAATTACTTTTTGATGACTAAAATTTTTATTTGGAGTTATGATTTTCTCAATTTCAAATCATGATTAACTTATATCACACTTTCTACATTCTTTTCCTGGAATAACTTCAGATCATTATATATCCATCATGTCTATTTTTTATATACAGTGTTTAAATTAGACAAATTTTGAGCCATGTATAATGTCATCCAAAACTGTAAAAGCTTTGCACATCTTAAGTAAATTAATAATCATAGAGTGATTGATATTTTTAATTCTCTTATTATTTAAATGTATAATTATAATTTTCTCTTCATTTCAGGGTTAAAGTTACTTATGAGTTTTCAAAGTATGATAGTTCTCAAGAGGGATTACAAATTGGCTCTCCTTTTCAGCCAGATGTTATTTATGATATGCTTCGAGAATTGAAATCTAATTGTCTTAAAGTATGCTTTTTTTTTTTTTTTAATTCCTCAGTAAATATAAAATAAGTGTAAAGAAGTAATAAGAATTGTAATTAATCTCTAAACTTGTTAGTGTAGAGAAAAGTAAAAATATTCTTGTATTAATTTTAACTATTTTGAAGCCATTTTGTCATCAAGATTTCATACAGGGTAGCGGCAAACTCTAGAAGTCAGGGAAAATTGCTGATGCGAGTATATTGCATCAAGCATGCATGCGATTTTGTAGCAAAGCATGTTTGGCAACTCGGATCATTATCTCATTTTTATACATGGCTTTCGCTAGTG
Organism: Caerostris extrusa; assembly: GCA_021605095.1. NCBI lineage: Eukaryota > Metazoa > Arthropoda > Arachnida > Araneae > Araneidae > Caerostris > Caerostris extrusa. The sequence continues at coordinate 29,971 of BPLR01011193.1, forward strand.
TGTGTGTCTACTGTTACTTGTGCTCATGCTATTTGCTTAAGCCAGTTTAGAAAAGTATGGATTTTAATTTTTTTCATTAATAGTTTGTTATTAATAATTATTTATTGTATATTAAGCTTAAATTCTTTCCTTAAGCCTAATTTCACAGTTTGATGGGTAGTTTGTGTATATAATTACTGAAAATTGTCTAATGAATTATTTATAGCTATTATAAGTTTATTAATCCTAAATTACTTAATCATGTATCCTTTAGCCTATGTATTAATGCATACTTTAATTTATTTGTGTGTTTAATTACTAGAAAGTGCTTAATTGCTAATTCTGCTCTTAATTGGGCTTCCATTATATTTGAACATGGAGGGAAAAAGCAAAATTCAATGGGGGAAAAAACATATTCGGGAGAATTGCTATTTCTTTTTGCGAGTTTGTTATAAAAATGTTAAAATAAATCATGTAAATTCTTTTTAATAAAAATAGTTTAAATGAAATGATTGATTTGTATTTATTGTAGTAAGAATGATTAGCTTATAATAATTTGAGGGTTACTGTTTTAATAGACTTTTCTATATTAAATAACTGTTAAAGGTGTTTTTAATAACATATTGTATACATACAGTGATTGTATGAGTAAGGAGAAAAAAAAGCAGGAAATATTTTGAAATGAAACTAATGTATTTAGTAGTTAATTTGAAAAGTATGTAAAAGTTATAATTTGGTTTATTATCATAAAAATTATATTTAAAAAAAATTGTAATCTTTTATTTTGTTAAAATTAAACTGAAATTTCCAAATTTTACAAATGCAGAATATGATAAAATTCTGTATTTCAAAAATTTATTAACAATTAATTGTTTCATTTTTAAAGGTTCAGTAAAAATTCATTTGCATTTTAAAAATAAATAAATACATTGCAAATGTTTTTAATGATTCTAATAAAATTTGATTGAAATGCATTAAGATGTGTAATGCATGCATTAAAAATTAGAAACATCATGTGCATAAGAATTTTGTGTATTCTTTGTTATAATATACAAATATTTTTTTACATAATTTTTTTTTTATCCTTTAAAATGTCGAAAAAAATGTCATCAGAATTATTTGGGGAAAAGTTGTACTACAGACCTGTTTTTAATACCAACTGTTGAAAACTGAATATATATATATACATAGCAATATCTCTTATTCTCTTTCGTGTTTTTTATAGGGACAGCAAGAAGATGCAGAGGAATTTTTAAGCTTTATTCTAAATAGAATGCATGAAGAGATGGTAGGAATCAGTAAAACATGTGAAGAAAAAAGCAACATTAAAAGTAATATTAATTTTGTAATTTTAAAAATTTACCTGTTTATGGGATTTATATTGTTAGAAGTTAATTGACATTAGATTTAAGCACACCTATCACAAACTGAATCTGATATGAATTTGAGTCTCTTTTAAATATTAGCTATCTAATTTCTGTTTCTATACTTCAATTATTTTACCATTTAACTTAAATGATTGAAAATTAATAAATTGATAAATACAAAATTATAAATTCTTTTTATGCAAACACTAAAAGTAGTAAATATTCCAATCTTAAGTTTTTTTCACTCTTATTCATTATGGAACAAAAATACAGATAAAATTTATTAGAATTATATCTTTTTTTTTTTTTTTATTTGATTATTTTTTATTATGTGTTCCAATGAGAATTGGTAATTTTCATAACCATTAGCAAGTCACTAGTTATCTGTATTGGGTTAAATGTTAAATTAAAATGAAATAAAAATAATATGAATAGGTATTTCAACCAATAATTTACTTGTAAAGTTTCTAAATATTTAATGATTATCCTAATTTCCAATTTTTTTTTTTTTATATAAGATTTTTCTTGTACAATATCCAAACTGTATATAACTTTTCATTTATGAATTTGGTGATGGTGTTTTATGTTAGCGCTTTACAATTTTTTTTTAGGCTGTGGAAAACTTATCTTTGTTGGATTTTTTTTTTTTTTTTTCTTAATATTTTTGTCATTTTCCAACTTTTTTCTCTCTTTTAATATATTGAAAATGGTGTGCTACTCTGAACCATAAACTTTAGGAGTTGACACATGTTGGGAAACATTTTAAATAATCAGTAATATGTCTTATAAATGAAGAAATATTTTAAACTCAGTTTGGTGTTTTTTATACAGGTGAAGAAATAAAAGAGAATGGAGATGTTAATGAAGGAGAAGAAGAATGGCAATTGATTGGAGCCAAACACAAAGGAATGGTTACAACAAAGGTATGGCTTTTTTATTGAATCATTTTCAAACTATTCTGTATTAGCAATTTAAATTCCAATAAAAAGAATGTTAGTTTTTAATAGTTAAAATTTTAGAGGCCTCAATGTTAAAAGCTAGGTGAAAAAAAAATCATACACTAACTACTATACTTTCCAAGCATTGCACCGCACCTATCTGCCTAATACTTTAATAAGTAATCAACTCTTCTGTTTTGGCCATTTCATACTATCAGTGGTTGTGTTATAGATAAAGTGAATGTAATTAGGAATGCGTCTAAGCTGATTTAAAGTTCATTATCCAACTAAAACAATTAAAATAGTAGATATACTTATTATGACATGTTAGCTGTTGTAGCCTCCTGTATACTGGGTTGTGTGTTTTTTTGATGTTTAACAATATGGATCAGAGTAACATAAGTTAGCTTAGTGGATCAGAAATGAATCTACAATCTTCACTGGAGGTAACATTAAGTCTTTAAAGTGTGTTCCTCCTTATAAAATTATTAAGGGATTGACCTGTTTCTTAGAGAAAAAAAATAAGATGCAGTGCCATAAAAATTTAGCATTTGCCTGCAAATAGTAATTTGTTTTTACTAGTTATTAATCATACTGTTCACAATCTCATCCATGCCATTATTGATATTGTTTTTGATTCATTTTTTTTTTTTTTTTTTCATTCATTTGTCTTTGCTGTTTTTTAAGGTCTCTTATGCTTGTGTTACTAGGATACTGGAAATTGTATGAGTTTACATCATTGGCTTAGTTGTTTGTAGTCTTTTAATATAGGTGTGTGCATGTGCACATGCAGTCAGTTGTTTAGTACTTGGCCATTGGATATATATGTAAATTGCTGTCTATATGTCATTTATTTTAAAGTTTACCAAAAAAAAATTCTTCTTTTAAAACACTGTATTTATACCTTTTGTTTTATTTTCAGTATGCTGATTTTAAAACACCTATTGCTGATTTGCTTGGTGGTGAAAGAAAAACGTTTATAATAGCTAATGGTGTAAGAACATCAGCTTCGATTGAACCTTTCTTCACTTTGCAGCTGGATATTCAGGTATTTTACTGATAATTTCTGCAATGATCAAAAAATGTTCTTTTACCAAAAAATGTTTTTATTAATAATTGCTGTTTTTCTAGTCTGAAAATGTGACTTCGGTGTCAGAAGCTCTTAAAGAGATGACTTTTAAAATCCCAGTGCAGGGATATACTTGTGCCAAGACAAAGCAACAGGTAATTTTTATAATTTCTTTATTTATTCACATAGCATTAATAACTTACATAAAAAATGCATTTATAATAGCATTTATTTTTAATAATTGTAGATTGAGGCTTTCACTCAAATGACATTTCAAAAGTTGCCACCTGTGTTAATTTTACATTTGAAACGATTTGTGTATGATAAATTTGGAGGATGCAAAAAAGTAATGAAGAAAGCTGATTATCCTCTTGTATTGGATATTAATAAGGTCAGATTACTTATTCATTTTTTTTTTTCATTTAAATTCTTGTTTTTCAATTTAAAAATGCAAGCTCATACTGCAGTTTATGCAGCAAAACTTTTTCTTTGTATTGATTTTTTAATCTTGTATTTGTCGTTAAAATCATGATATTTTTTTTAATTTGTTATGCATCAGAGTAGCGACAATTTTGCATGTATGTGTAAAACTGTATAGAGAACTGGATGAACTTTAAAAAAAATTTTTAACTTATTTTATTTTATTCAGAATATATTGTATTTGAAGTTGGGCATATTAAACATTTTAATTTTAGTATTATATAGTAATTTAATTTTTAGCTTCACTGATTTTTGTAAAATTCAATTAGAATAGCCATAATGGTTCATTTTGTGGTAATAATAATATACGAGGTGATTATAATTAAAGATAATTTTGAAAAAGCTGTAAAAAAGAACCACTCATCAGAATGATCTGATATTTCACCTTGAATATACATGAAGCAATGGGATTATGTCTGGCAAAGGAAAGAAAAGTTCAAAAATTGGCCAATGGGTGTGTTATAAATCTTTTACGTAACCAGATCATGCCAACACTGCAACAGCATAGGTGCAAGATGGTGCTCCCTCCTCATATTGTAGCAACTGCTGCATGTCCGGTTTGGCAATGACAGTTGCAATTGTCCATCAGCTTGGTCACTGTGATCACTTAACCTGAACCCTTGTAACATCTGGTTGTGTGGTCATCTGAAAGATGTTGTGTACAATGGTCTGATTGCAAGAAGTTTTCGTGTAACTTATGTTAAAATTTTTACATAAGTGAGTAATTTACAATTTTTTTCCAACTAATTGATTTAAACTAAAAATTAAAGAAAAAATAGCTCTGAATGTGGTTAGATGCCCTTAATTGTTAGACATATTTGAAGCATTACTAATCGTAAGAAAATGTTAATCTGTGCCAATGTCTTATATTAGCCTATAATATTTTTTATATTTTAACTCACTTATTTAAAATTAAATTTATTTATTTATTAGTTAAATAAATTGAAAGTGTTCTAATCTTACAATTTTAAGAATGTATCAGAAAATTCCTAAAGTTATCCCTATTGAATCAAACTTGTTAGGATAAATGTTGTAGTTTCATGAAATTGTTCTGACTCAATATTCAGTTGTATTTTTCTATTAATAAATTTCTTAAATGTAAGTGGCAAGTTTTATGTGCCTGCTCATAATTTTATGAATAAAATATTTTTAATAATTCCTAAGTTCTCTTTCTTGATTTAAGAATTCATTAGCAATTTTGTGTCCTGCAAATGTTTATCCAGTAATTAATGGTGCATCAAGAAAATACTTAAATACCTTTATTCTGGAAGTTGATGTGATCTATTTAATTTTTTATTTCCCTAGATATGTTTGCTTCCGACATCAAAAAATCCCAGCGTGCACAACAATATAAACTTTTTGCAGGTTAGTTCTACTTATATTTATTCTTAAAATTGATTCATATAAAATACATTGAATTTTTATGTTGTCTTTCTTTCCTGTTCTTTTCCCAATTTTAATTTAAGTATTCAATGATCTCCTGCATATGCAATACAAATAGTTGTTGATTCAATAATTAATCAGTAATTCTTTAGGTATTTCATGTAAGAAATTATTTAAATTTGTTTCTTTCTAGGAGTACAATTTTAAAAATTTTGTTTGCTCTATGTGGATACAGGAGTGGGGAAATTGCTCAAAATTCATCTCTTGCTACATTCTGCTACAAATGCACTAAAAATAAGATTTCTTTATTTTGATTTAGTAATCCCAGAAAAATAGCCAAAATATGAATGATCCTATCCTCAGCCTTCGTGTAAGATCATCATTAAAAATTATAAGAATTCCACTTTTATGACGTTTTTGTTGGTGATAGGATTTATTGAGTTACATCAACAACATTTGTTATAGAGCAAAAAAAAAAAATGTTTAATTATTACATCTAATATCATTGGCACCATATATTGTTTCTATAGGAACAAATAAGATAAATAATTTGTTAGTGAAACATATATTACTAAATGTTTCTACAATAACATTTAAAAAAATTGTTAATTTTAAATTAAATTCAAATTTTATTAAAATTTTTTCATTTGTAAAATTCACCACAATAGATAATTTTCTTTAATTTCTAAAAATTGCTGAATTTTTTTCTCTGCAACTAGTATGTTTTTATTTTTCCCTTTTTTTATTTATTTTCTTGTTAAATATCCAAATTTTAAAATAATTTATTTTTAATAATTCACAAATTAGCTGTAATTTGTGATTTGAAGGATTGAAGAAATTCTTTCTTATTTATTACTGAAACTGAATTTTGGAGGCATGGGGGTTTTTATTTTTATTTATTAATTTTTTCCCCACACTTTCTACCACTATGTTACATGTAGAAGTAACAAAATTCTAAAAAATAACCTTTGTTATATAAAATTTAAAAATTTATGCAATATATCCTTTATTTACATACACTATGAGATTTTTTTCATTCTTATGCATGACATATTGTTTTTTTCCCCCTCTACATTTTGTATCTCTTCAAAAATTGGATACATATAATTTTAGATTTAATTTTTGAAACTAAAGAACACTACTTTTGCTTATACAAATAAACATAACTTATAGTAAATATATATATACAAGCATTTTTTTATTTTTTTTTTTCTCCGGCAGTAATGTATCATGATGGAGAAGAAGCTGTAAAAGGTCATTACATATCGGATGTCTTTAACCACGGCAGCCAAACTTGGATTAGATGCGATGATCGCACTGTTACCGCCGTTGAAGAAGAAGAAGTGCTATCGTACAATCCACCCAGAGTTCCTTACTTGCTCTTTTATCAAAGGAGCTGAGCATTAGTCATTGGATTTCATATTTCAAAAGATGTCAAAAGTAGAACTAAAAACAAACTTTTCCATTACATTTGTTGGGAGATTTTAAAGGACTTCACCATGCAGTTCTGTTAACAAGATGGACATGTTTCTGGTGAAAATACTCAATATTTAAAAGGACACTACGTTTTATTGATTGAGAACTTGCAACTTTTTTAATGTATTGTATTTGTCATTCATCTATAATGTTTAAGAATGAAAATTAATGTATTTTTAATTTATCCTATATTTAAAATAAGGACACCAAATTATAAAATTTTAGTAAGTTTTACAATCTGGTCTCTTGGGTTTGATATTGTATGAATCAATTCAGTCATTTTTTTTATGTGTGTTTTTCAAACTAATTTCTATACTTAGGGTTTTTGTTGTACAAGATTCTCTATAAATTAATAAAAAGTGTTATGTTGTAGGTAATCAATTAATTATTTGATGTAAAAATGCATTGACAAAAAGTATTCCATGGTTGTTATTTTTATTGATAAATAGTTTTACTCCGCTAAAACTATTTTTATAGTGTTTTTTTTTTTTTTTTTTAAGGACAACCTGTGACCTTTATATCATTTTTGTTATGAACATGTATTATGTTAGTTTGATTCTATGTATGTTGCACTTTTAAATTACAAACTACATTTTCAAATAAATAAAATTGATGCTTTGTTTGGAGAAAAAGTGGTCTCCCAATTTCGTAATCTGTATCTTATGTTAGATGGCATAAATTTTTTTAAAAAATTAACATTTTATTCGATATCTAAATGTTTTCAGTAAATAAGTTCTTTTTGTTTAAATATCTTAATTAAATATTACTTTATTAGTTTTTAAAATTTACTTTGATTGAAATATTAATGAAGATAAAGTAAATTGCATAAGTCATGCTTGGTGAATTCCTTTTTATCTTTGTGTGATTATTTGATATTGTATAAACGAGTGAAAGTTAAATCTTCTGTCATCGAGCCTTTACATGTACTTTTAAACTACCCTATATTTTGTGATACAAGCTATAAATGTAGAACTGATTTTGCTGATGTATATATTCTAAAATATACCTAATTATAGTTATTTCTTAATTTTGATATTTTTTGGGATAATATAGTACATCACACTGAAATCACTGTTTATATTTTAGGATGTGAAGAAATAAATTTGAATAATTGTCGTATTTTTATTGTATATAATGTTTTAGGATTCTTAAACTTTTTTCAAGTAACTGTTTGAATAATTCATGTATTAAGGTTTTGAAGTAATAATTTTAACCCTTTGTAATTGTATGGATTGTAAGGGTCAGAAAACGCTTAGGGATACCATAAGCTGAATTTATTTTTCCTTCAGTCCATCACTAATATTATGTACAGTAGTAATTAAATAGATATTATTTTAAAGAATATACTTTGAATGATATATTTATTGTAATAATAAATTACTTATTTTGACAGCATTGCTTTGCTATATAAACATAATGACATTTTTGGTATGTATATTAAATTTTTCTGCTATTTTAAACTTTTAATGTTTGATCACTGTATTCTTAGAAATTGTTTAATGGTTGAAAGTGACAGTATTTATTCTATCTTTAAATATAATGCAGCAAGAGCCTTCTAGCACTTCTCAGTTTCTGCTATAAGTTGAAATATTTTAAAGAGTGTTTTTCCTTTGGAAAGAGTAAATATTTTTCACTGTGAAATTCTTTGGCAGTGATTATAAAAAGTGTAGCTCAGATAAAAAATGCAATTAATAATTCAACTTGAAGAGCTGAATATTAATTATAAAAAATGAGAAAATGTAAATCTATAATTAGTATGTGCCATGGCACTTTTTTTTTTTCCTACAGCAAAATCACAAAAAGAAATGAAAGCAGCCCAGAAATCTGCATTGAAAACTAGCCTGTGATAGTGATTTTAATGTATGATAGGAAGTTTTATATGTAAAAAAAACAAACAAACACAGTAGTTTTATATTTATTCTGATTGTTTCTGGGGAAACTTTTAAACTATTAACAATTCTTGTGGAATGTCTGAACTTGCTTAACGAATGTTTGGCAGTCCTTTTAGTTTATTTTCAGCACTGTATTAGATGCAATGTATTCTCTAAAAACATTTACAAAGGGTTGAAAAATTAACATTTTCATTTTTTTTATATCTTGACTGTGTGTAGAAATATAAAGCTCTTGGTTTTTATGGACTGTCTGTTAAAATATATTGAATTGTTTGTACTTGTTTTTTATAGCACCTATGTAGTGGTTTATAAATTTGATATTTTTATGTATTCAATGCTAAGGGTTAATGAGTGAATTTTGAAGAGCTTTATACATGATATATTTCTGTACAGTCATGGAAACATTTGGATTATACCGTTGTTGATATGAATAAAAATCCATAGGTTTTTTATTAAAATTCTTGTATTATTTATTATGCAACACATTTTTATATTAATTTTAACTGCTTTTATTTAGCAGTCCAGGTGTCTTCTCCTTCCTTGAATACTGAAAATACTTTATAAATACCAAACTTTTAATCAAATGTTTTGTAGAGTTGTTAGATACAAATGACAAATAGAATTAATACTAAATATACTATGTAATGCAAATTATTTATAACAAATAAAATATGAAAAATCTAATATGTATAAGTGTTAAAAAAAACTGCTATTTACTAAACTATATAATTGGGGAAAGATTGGCATCAGATAAATAGCTTAGTATTCAATTATATCTTTTGTTTAAGTTTCAAAATGTTATTAACTTCAGATAATGTTTGCCATTCAAACTAAATTTAAAAGCATCAGGAGTATTAATTTACTAACAATTTTTTAAAAATATAAAATTAGGAAATATTTTTAGGTTATTATAGTCACATAATTATCCGTATTGCTATTTATTTCAACTCTTTTGTTCTCCTATAATTTTAAAAGTAATGAATAATAGTTTGACTGGTTTTAATTATTCTCTAATGAATATTTTGATTATCTTAACTGTCATTCATGTGTGATTAATATTTTAAGATGAATATAAATGGATAGTTAATTGCAATGATAAATTTATTAAAAGTAAGATATTAACACTGGCGCTCGGTACCACAAGTTTTGGATTCGAGTCCCAGCGGTGCCATGGATGTTTGTAGTGGTTCGGAATCCACTTTAAATTGTAGGTCCCAGTCTAACATGACTGTAGAGAGTTGGGCTTAGTGCTGACAAACCCTACCCTGTAAAAAAAAAAGAAGACATCTCATGTTTGAAATCTGTCAGTAGACAGGCGGCCTTGGCCCACCATGGGGTTGTTGTGCCAATCATGATGATGAAGATATTAATAGAAAAGTTACTCAAGACCTATTCTGTATTCCTTAACCTTTATTAGCTCAAGTGCTTTGTGTGAATAATGTAAATGCTGAAACTGCAATAAATTATGCATTATTATATGGAAATTTTAAAGTGAAGCTTAAGTCTTAAAAATTATTTATGCATGATTGCAATAGTCTCAATTTCGAAGTTAAAAATCGCAGCAGTTTAGTAGTTAGCAAAACTATAGGGTGTGACGTGTTTCTTATGAATAAAAATTAATTCAATTTAAATAAAGGAGAAAAAAAAAATAAACAACACTGACAAATTTTTATTATCAAGAATTTCAAAATTATTAATAATTTTCAATTGGTTTTCCATTCACAATTTTAAGCCTAAGACTATTCTTAACAGGAGAGCTTTCTTATTAGCTAACTATGAAATCATAACTAGAATCATCTTAATAACCTCTGAAGAAGAGGAAAAAAAAAAAAATTTCTTCAAAGCAGACTACTATTCTAACGATAACTTATGACATGCAAGTATTTCATATTTAGACATGAAATACTTGGTATCTAGCTATTGATATATTTCGTCCCATTGCAATTAATAAAGTTCTAATTTACAGAGCATCATCTAGGAAATGAGTTCATTAAAACAAAACAAAAGATTTTTAAACAATTTAATCCGCAAATTGCTAAGATCATGATTTTGAAAGATTTTTATTTTTCAGAGTAATATTTCAATGTTTAGTAAAAAAAAACTTTGTTACTCATGCTAACACAAAATAGAAATCTATCTTACTATGATTTATAACAAGTTGAAAAGAGAGAGAGAGGTTTGTCATATAAAATAGATTCTTGAGTATTCAATATTACCATAAAACAATTTAAACAAGCTTCTATCGATATGTCCAATGAATCCTTTATAATGTTGTAAGGATACGCCTGCTTTGGAATAAGTCCAACCAAATATATGTCCTGTTTGAAGCGCACAGTTTTGTTTTGAAATCTTTGCCAAATGGATGGATGCCAAAAAGCTTTTCTGAAAAGTACCACACCAATGCAGTCTAAACAATCATAATACCTAAATAAAAGTTCTGAAATGACCAAAGTCACATTTCCCAAACGTTTGGGAGAAAAGGCAAAAGCAGAGTTGTTTCTCACAAATCTGATAATTCTGAACCAGGTCCAAGAAGAAAAATAAAGACAGAAAAGGAAAAATAAATTTATTAAATTTTCATATATGTATCGATTTTTATTTAACTACTTATGTAGATTAGTATTAAACGGTGTTTAAATTATTTTATACAACCTCTTCAATGTTATGATATGCCAATAACAATGGGATGCCCGACTCGTAGCTCAGCGGCAACGTGCGCCGCTGGAGAGCATTAGGACTGAGATTCAATCCGCTGGCGGCATTGTTGTAGACACTGAAAAAACAAGGAGCCTCGATGGCGTTTGAGACGTTCAGCATCTTGCCTCGTGAGTCGGACTACCTGGTGGGAGTTTTTCCAGGTTTTCTTCCATATGGTACGCAAATACGGTATAGTTGGCCCTGAAAGTCCTTCCGGAAGGTGGGGGGCCTGATGGTAGAGTGGCTAGCGCTGGATACCACATGTTTCGGGTTCGAGTCCCGACGGAGGTATGGATGTTTGTAGTGATTCGAATTCACTTTAAACTATAGGTTCCGGTCTGTTTAGCCCAAAATGTGCACAAGATGACCGTAGAGCGACAAACCAAACCTTCCGGAAGGCACTTCCCTCCTTCATCGACTCAGAACGAAGTCAGATTTTAACCTACGGATTCTCCATCACAATAGTAGCTGCTTCCCCCTTTATCTCCAACCATGAGTAGATTTCTCATGCGATGTTCGTCCTGCACTGCAGGACACAGAATTAGATACAAGACCAGTTAGGGACAAGCGTATGTAATAATGGGTCGGAATAATGCAGTATAATGTAAAGAAGAGTGACGGTTGATAGGAGGATCAATTTTACGAAGGCAATTGCGGCATGTTTTTTTTCCATGCATATTGTTGATCAAAATAGAGTTAAAAATTTAGTGTTATCAATGTACTGATTTATTTTATTTTTGTGAATTGCAATCGGCTTGTTGATTTTGTGGTTTTTAAAGAAAAGGACAGCATCAGATTTTTTTGTATTAATTGCAATTTTCCACTCATGGCATCATTTGGGGAGTTCCATTTTTTGCGAAGATTGTAGTGAGAACTTTAGGAATAGTAGTGGTGTTCAGAAACATAAAGATTGGATATTAGAATTTTTTTAGGAATAATTATGGATTATGTAGTAATCATAATGTATTATGGATTGTGTAGTAATTTCACTGCATAATCAATAGCCCATAATTTTAAAACATCCTCAGAAGGAAATAAAATAAAGGAATGGAGAGGAAAAAAATTTTATTACCTTGTAGCATTCCTTTTTAAATATTAATAATGGAAGAAGGCGTCTTCTTGATTTTAACAGTAAATTTGAAATCGGTAAGGTAAGAATGGATAATTAACTACTAAATTAAAGAATTTATTTATAATTAAATTATGAAGCTTCTTAATCAAACATCATAAATAATTTAGCAAAATTAATTACTAAATTATAGAATTTATTTATAATTAAATCATAAAAGCTTCGTAATCAAACATCATAAATAGTTTAGCAAAATTAATGCTAATACAATTAAGCAACAATTGCTATTTTTCACCTATAGTTTAAATACCAAGAGAATACAACTTTATAACTAGTTCTGAAATAAGCACACTGAATGCCAGAACAAAAATTTAGCAAGATAAGTTTAAAAATATGGCTTTAATATAGACCTGCTTTTTGATATCATCAAGAAACACGGCTCCCTTGCTTTCACCATTCTAGAACCCGCAGCAGTATATTCAATACTAAGGAGCAATTGGTGAATAGTAGAAAAATTTTGCATAAAACGGAACATAGTTTTAGTATTTCATATAAAGTATTTTTAAAACAAACAGGAAACTGACGGAGTTCCTGTAGAGTAAAAATAACCCGGAAACCTCCTCGTCATTACAAATGTATTAATATTAAATCAATCTGTGTTTGCATCAACTAATAAAAGACACACACGCAAAAAAAAAGAAGAAACGCTGGGTCGATATATAGGTTACCCATAAAATTTAGAATTTAAGGTAAGAACAAAACCCTAACGGCAATCTTAAAAATAAATTAAAAAATTATAGAATTTCAAGCGATTTATCAAGAAAAAGAAAATCGTTTGGAATACTATAGCTTTTTTATTTATTTTAACAAACTCTCATTTTCACTTTGAAATAAAATTGTCTTTGCTTTCAACGGGTGATTTTTTAGAACAATTTTACATTATTTAATTATATAATTATTAGCACGTGAAAGCAATTTAATTAAATATTATGTATGAGAAAGTTCGTGAAAAAGAAATTTAAATAAACCAATAAGAATAATTCGAGAAAAAAAAAAAATAATAAACCGATAAAAAGACATAAAGTCGTTCAGGAAGCCACAGACCCACTCCCCCAGAACAACACCTATAATTACATGGGTAAAAAAAAATTAATAAATAGAATAAAAGAAGACGATTAAATTAGCCTAGTACAATTAGGGTTTCGTTTTTCTAGATTTCAAGTAAAATAAATAAAAGAACTGAAACAAAGCTTCAAAAATGAACAAGACAGCGAAAAGTCAACAGAAGTTCTCCGGGAATTCCTTGGTTTGACAAATTTAAAGCAAACAATTGGTGATTGATATCTTATTGGCTAACGTAGCGGAACACAGCGAGAGTAGGAGAAAAGTAATACAAAGAAATGAATAGCCTAGATCAGGATCTCGTAACAAAGGCAAAGGTAGTGTTTTTGTAAAGTTCCTAAGATAAAGATATCTCTGCACCTCTATTACATAATTTGTTCTATTCAATTATTACATAATTTAATGTTTTTTTCTCTAATTAAAATTTATTGCAAGAAGATTATTGCATATACGAAAAAAATAAAAAGACTCCGTAATAAGGTCAGCATCTTTTCTGATAAAAATTCATTTCTCTTCATCTCCAAAAATAGTAAATGTTTTAAACCTTTATTTTTATTCGATTTTTTTAGATTCCTTTTGTGAGTGTTTGTAAAAACATTTTCTCTGTATTGTAATTTTATTAACAAAGTTTGAAGATGTAAATATATATATATATATATATACAATGCGACAAGCAAAATTTGGAATGGTGTGTTGGCCGCAATAATTTATTGATGAAATATTTTGAAACAGTTTTATTATAATAATTTTTCTTAATTGATTATTATATGAACAATATCTTATCAACAAAGAAAATGTAAACACTCATTGAATGAACAGTCCCCATCCGAGGGTTACAGTGGACGGAAGTGACGTCACGAGAGAAGGGTGTGCAAACCGGAAGTGACGAAGTGTTATCTCGGTAGAGGGTTTTTTTTTTTCGCTGGTGACCATATTGGAGTAACTCATGTTGTGTTGATATGGTTCCCCCCTCCAAGAAACTTTTCCATGGTGGCAAACAGCGGAATGTTGTACTATAAGACGGAATTTTAGTGATTTTTTTAATATTCTTTTTAATTAGATTATTTTATAAAATGTGTTTAGTAAAGGAGTTTATTATTATTATAATTCTTTATGTAAAAAATTTCTTTTTATTTTAAAAATGATTTTTTTTTTTATCCTAATTGTATACAAAATTTATTTTTCTTTCACAAATTTAATTCTCCTAAACATAATTATTTCAGCAAAGAATCTTTAATTTATAATTCCTATATTTAGAATGTCTCAAAATAACTTTCTCAAGCGAAAAATTTTACTGAACACTGATATCAACCATTCTGGGCACCAGTTATCGAACATTCCAAATATGAATAATGTTATCGTTACTGTCGCTTGAATTATGCAAAATATATGATAACGTTTGTATATTAGCTTATAAGTTATTTACATTAAGATAACGTACCCATTATTTTATCAGGATAACGTGCACATTGCAATTATATTATCTTATTTCGCAGTGCAATCATCACGATTTTGGGAGGTCTCGTGTGCATTGGTATAAAAAGCAGTATTAATAAAAGTATGGAAGACGTTTAGAAGGAATGAAAATTTATTTAACAAATCACATTAAAAAAATGTATAAAATAATTCTTTGCTGAAATAATTCTTTATAAAAAAAATAAAGGTGCGAAAAAGAAGTTAGATATTAAAAAAATACATGTATTTTGCTTAAATAATTATTTGTAAATAAAATAAATTTGGGAAAAGAAAATAATAAATTTTATGTACAAATGAGATAAAAAAAATTGCCATTAAAAAAGAAAAAATTTTAGTATAGTATAAATTAGTAAATAAATAAATTCTTTTACGAAAATAAGTTTTGTAAAATAAAATAAATGAAAGAAGCAATAATAAAAATAAATTCCGTTAAAGAAAGAAGCTTCGTGAAATAAAAATAATTTAAAAAGTCAAATTGAAATAAAAAAAAAATAAAAATTGTAAAAGAAATAATAAATTTCTTTACCAAATAAATTGTTAAAAAATATAGGAATTATAAATTGAAAATCCTTTGCTGAAATAATTATATTTAAAAGAATAAAAATTTGAGAAAAGAAAAAAAAAAAATTTGTATACAATTAAGGATAAAAAAATTATTTGTAAAATAAAAGAAATTTTTACCTAAAGAATTATAATAATAATAAACTTCCTTTACTACACACATTTTATAAAATAATCCAATTAAAAAAAGAATATTAAAAATAAAAAAATTTACTAAAACTCCCGTCTTATAGTACAACATTCCGATGTTGCCACCAGGGGGAAAATGTTTCTTTGCGACCCCCTTATCTATCAACGTGAGTTATTCCGATATGCACCAGCAAAAAAAAAGCCCTCTACCAAGATAACACCTCGTCACTTCCAGTTGCACGCGCTTCTCTCGTGACGTCACTTCCGTCCCCTGTAAAGCTCGGACTACTATGAATGTTATATAACTTGTGTCAGAGTTCAAAAGATCTTAAAAAAAAAAATTAGCTATTTTTTTGAGAAGTTAACATTTTCTTTTTGGCATTCATGGAAAGATATAAAGCAAGAGTTGTTGGTTGTGGATTTGTATATATATATATATGTGTGTGTGTGTGTTTGTGTGGGTGGGTGGGTGGGTGTACATAGATAAATAAAAGTCATGGATTTCTTTCTGAAAATAATATTTTAAAATGCATACAATAAAAAATCCGAGTAACTTAAATTAAAACAAAAATAAAAAAAATATACACTCAAGAGCCAGAACATTTTGACCACCCCTACATTTTGCAATGAATTCGCCTGGATGACGAGGAAGACACGTAATCAGGTGGAAGTGGTATTTAACTTGTATTAAATGGTGGTATTGATCCATGCCAAGGCGGGTTGAAGCTGTGTTGCGCGCCAAAGGTGGGCCAACTCGTTATTGACAGGTGGTCATAATATTTTGGCTCTTGAGTGTACATTAATAATGCACATTAATTCTTCTTAAGTGCGTTAAATAGTAAAACAAAACATATATAATACATGAAAATTTATTTTTATTATTAAAAAAGAACAGTCTGTCAATACCAATACTGGTGTTATTTATCTGGAGAGAAATTGTAAAGGAATAGAAAACAAAATTTTAACTTGATTAGTATTCAAAAATTCAAATAATAATGCTATCACTGTTGCATACATTTATATAAGTTAGATTTAACTTGAAATAAGAGAAAATAATGACAATGTTTTTTTTCTAATTCTGTATTATGAACTCCTAGAATCAAATAATTTTTTCAGTTTTACACTCACAAAGTATTTTTCTATTCTTAAGGTTTTCCCGGCTGCGAAATCAAAATGCAAGTACCTGGGATATACCTGGTACGTTAGATATGTCAAGTAATTGGGTACGACGAGCTGCCGACACCATCAGAGCAGCTCAGAAAAAGATGCGAAACCCATTAGGGAGATGACGATTTGTTCTTCAGCAAAACTTTCACCTTCGCTCCGGTATCTAGAAAGCCGAGAAAGTGATGAACTCTAATGTTACAGCCCAATGGTGACATCGAAGTGGACGAAAAATGTAATCGTCGATATAAGACATCTATTGCCCTACAATCTATATCTCACAAAGGACAAAAGTTCTATACACTTTTCTTTTCAAATAATAGTGTGCCGAATAGTCTTACATTCTTTCCAATGAAAGAATGGTAAAAATAAAAAAATTAAAATTAAAAAATGGTGCATCAAGTCCAAACTCTTAATTATTTCAGAGTTCAAACGTGTTGTCCCACTGTTTGAGAAAAATAGCTACCAAAAATTGGCTAACGAAACTAAATGGGACGTGGAATTTTTTTTTTTTTTTCTTATTGGATAAATAAATGCTTTGGGTAAATAAGACAAAAGGTAAACTATTTGGAGATCATTTAAAAAATGAACTCAATTTCATCTAAGAAATTTGTCTGGACTCCAGGTCATGCAAGCATACAAAAAGAAATCTAGCAGATTCTTTAACAAATTCCGAGCCAGAAACAATCTTGAATTAGATTTCTACCGAAGAGAGCATTTTTAACAAAAAAAAGAAAGAAAGAAAACATTAAGAAACACAGATGAACAATCCTTAAGAGGAAAAGATGCTCAGTATCTGATTCATTTAACTAGTATTAAACCAACTCATAATTCTTCCTTATAAATCAAAACAAAATGCTACTTTTCATTATTTCGAACCAAAGCTTATCTTTTTAAATCTAGATTAAATCTACTTTATTTCGAATGTGCTCAAGTTGCAACAGACCAAAAACCGATTAAAATATTCTATTTCAGGGCATTTAAATATGAAAGACAGAGAAAATTTAAAAAAGCCTTTTTTTGGGTACAAAGTCTTATCTTATTCCTGGATATATGAAATGATCAATGGCGTTTACTGCAAAACTAAAACAGCTATTTAAATATTTTATATAAAAAAAGTAACTTAATTGTGGTACTAAAAACAGTGATCTTATTTAACATACAATTACTGATTTTGGAATAACATGGTTAACAATGAAATTTTTTTCTTCATTCTAAACCCTCAGAATATTGTTCAATCATTATAGGGCATAATGTTTTCTTTGAAAAAGTTTCTTTATTCTATACATGTATGCATCGGAAATTTTTAATGAAAACATCAAGGTTCCAAACAACTTGCATAAATCAAAGATTCTTATGAGTACTTAACTTTGTTATTAATACCTCTCGACCTTGGGTAGTTCACAAATAACCCAATCAAGGACGTAGATGTTTTTCAGATAGCACTACTGTCAATTGTTACACTGGTTTGAGTCATTTTCTACGTCTCTATTATCCTCGTAGTTTTCGTTTTCGTTTGCTTTTGTCATAATAAAATGGCGAATCGTGGCTGTGCTGATAGTTCTGATAGCTTTTTTACACGTTGCACATTTGTTATCAAAAAGCACCAAAAAGGAACATAGAGAGAAACTTGTGAAAAAGTCCTACTTTGCCATTTCAGTGTAAAGCTTGGAGAATATTATTCCCACCACTGCACATTAAATTCAAAATTAATAATTACATCCCCTACACACAAAAAATTAATGTTTCTAAAAGCATTCTCAAAAAAATCAAAAACTGAACCTTGTTTTTGTACCTATGTAGAAAATTCTTTATCTTTCAAAAACAAAGTTGAAATAAAACGTGGGAGAAAATGGATGCAGGACCATAAATTAAAAATTTAATGAACGCAAAAAAAAAAAAAAAATAATAATAATAATAAAATTAAATAAATGAAAAAAAAAAAACTTTTTTTAAAAGCCTGTGCAATGTGTATTGAGTAACTTTTACGCCTTTTCATCTAAAATCAAGATTTGTAAAGCAATGTCACTGACGTAAATCGTATTTTCAAATAGTAAAAAGATTCATTTTCCCAGAAATATGAACGTTTTCCTATTATATTGGAGCTCAATGCTTTCCGAAGTTTTGCACGAAAATGAGAATATGTACAAATGATGTAGTGGTCATCAATCATTTCTAGTAAGGCGATTTCAGAAACGTTTACTTTCATAAATTCAATGAAAGTCAGGTGAAATATTTTGACTTTTTTTCTTAGAATCATTTGTCGGTCATTTGTCATGTTCTGATTTATTTGACAGTAGTTTAGGTTTCTTTCATTCTTTTGGTAGTTTTTATTTTCTATCATGTCGATTTTTTAGAATTCAAGTCTTTGAATATATGAAAAGATATATTCAACGACTTGGATAGAAAAAAATCCAGATTTCCAAGTGTTGTAAAATTTTCTTATAAAATAAAAAAAAATAAAAATAATCGAAGCATTTTATCTTTAACTTAGTATTTTTGAACCAAAAATATATTTTTCAATGGTGTGTGTTTTTCTGCTGTTGAACATTAGTAAGTCGAATTCTGATGGATGAGGAAGGTATGGAGTATTGTCTTCCGCATGGACTTTTGAGATCAATGTTGACAATTGAATCAATGTTGAATTTTGATATTAACAAATATTCTACGTTTGTGTCATTGAAATATTTTTAAAACAGCAACCTTTCGCGCCTCGTTAATTAATTTCAATAAAATTAATTTTTCTTTTTAATGACATTTTCGAAGTTTTCGGGGCTAGAAAAAAGTGAATATAATATGAATTTATGGCCTTGGGTGTGTGATAAATAGACGTTGGATCTCCAAAATGAGGGAGGTCGATTCGACAGTACCTCTTTCCATGCTGGAGATGGGTACTATAAACTTGATAGCCGAAAATTTTTTCTTTTGGGTTTAGCCACGTGAAAACGGAGTGTGAACCTTTACAGAACATTCTGCTGATTTTTTTTTACATTCCAAATTGCATGGCGAATTTCGAGGCATGCAGCAGATCAAGGGTGTGGTGTAATAGTAGTAGCAGATCAAGGGGGGTTGATGAATGGCCGAGTGACTAGCGCTCGGTGGTACAGGTTCCGGGTTCGGCGGTGCCATGGTTGTTTGTAGTGGTTCGAAATCCACTTTAAGCCGTAGGTACCAATCTCATATGTAGGTACCAATCTCATCGTAGGTACCAATCTCCGTAGATCGTCATGGACTCCAATCAGACTCCTTCTCACCCACATCATTCCCAAACTGTATAGGGGCAACTCAGCTCTAGGCTCAGTGATGTGGTGTGGTGTAGTAGTAGGAGATCAGGGTGTACCTTAAATGACTCTGAATCCACTGCAAATAATTTTGGAACAACTAAAAATTCAATAGCATTGATTCTTTACAGTAAAATAAATGTTCTTCAGAATTATTTTTCTATCAGATATTAAATTAATAGCTTTACATTATTAATTATTTATAGTAATAAACTTAAGTTATTATAATTAAGAATATTTTGTTCTTCATTCATTATTGGAACTTGTATGTTTATATTATTATTATATGTATATTATTATGCATCTAATATTATTATTATTATTATGTACATGATGACAAAAAGGAAGTGCATTATTTTCTGAGAGGACTTTTAGGGGTATCTGCCCCCTTTTACCTGTCGTATGGGAAAAATTCCATCACACGGCAGTCTGATAGCCGATGCCACAATTGCCATCGAGTCTCCATGTTTCTGAAAGTAGTGATTGTAATACGTGCCATTAGCAGAAACAAATCTGAGCCCCTTAGCAGTGCACGTTATCTCTGAACTGATTGAGTTAGATTTTTTTTATAATAAAATATATTGTTGCTCATTTATTAATTATACAATTCAACTAAACATGTTCTCTATGAATAAAGAAGGAATATGAAGCAAAATAACCTTACACAACATCTCGTTAATTAGACTAAAAACACTTTTTTTCTATTTTTAGCAGCTTTTTTTTTCTGGATTGAAAACGAATGGGAATGGCGTGCACATACAGCATTAGTTATTAATGAATAGCGCCGTACCGTGTCCATTCCATGAGCTCTAGCTAGAATTATTTCAGTTGCCAGTCATGACTAAAGTCAGACGCAGGTATGTGCCTGACACAGATTACGATGAACGATTGCCTTTTGGGGGAAGGTTATCCTTGCAAAGAAAAAAAACCTCAAAGTTGGATTTACACATTCATTGAAGTAAGTTTTTTGAAGTATGTGACTTTTGATTAAAATTTTAAAAATATTTCTAGGTCTAAAATTTACTCCTATCTAATAATAAACATATTAAAAGAAAAACTTAATAGCTATCAATATCATGTGAATGAAACTATTTATTTTAGCACTACTTTTTACATTATTCCACAAAAAGATTTTCAGAATTCCTATATACAATGTCTTAAAATAGTTTTCACAATGTGTGATGTCAAGAAAAATTGTAAGTAGTGTAATTCCAAGAAAAAAAGTAGAAATTATTTTAAATGTTAAAAGATTTAATCACCAAAAGAACTTCGGTTATTTTCACTTTGTATTGAATGGTTTGTTAGCTATATTATTTTTCTATATTTAAAAAAAATATTTTAAGTAATAAATCTTACAAATGTTTCCGCATACGATTTTGACTCGTATTAAATTTGTCTTCTTTCATTAATTTTTAATCTCAATTAAGAAATTCTTTAGGGAAATAAAATCGTCTTTTCATCACAATAGGAAATACAAACGTCTTTTTACATCATTCAACCATTTTTAATTAAAAATTATTTATATTATTAGAGCCAGAATTTACTAAAAATTACTTTGAATCTGAATCTAATCCATAAAAGGGTTATGCTAAAAATTACTTTGAATATGAATCTAAAATATAAAAGGTGTTCTTAAAGCTCATGGATATTCGACCAAGCACTAAATTTTTTTTTAATAAACAACTGAAAGATTTTTATTGAAGTTGATTGTTCTTATCCAGAAATGTTTGTGAGTAAAATTCATTCTCTCATCATGTAATATTGCATTTAAACAGAATTTATTCCAAATGAATAAAATAACGTAAATAAAATGTAAAATATATTCAAACTAAATTGTTTCAAAGTAGTAAATTTAAAAAATTTAAATTTTTTTTTTTTATTTAATAATTTTATACGTGGCATGTCTATCTGAAAACTGTTACAATGTGCTACATTTGTCTAAACTTTTAACTAACTCTTAAAACTTAACTGCCGTTGTTTAACTATTATTTGGCTTTATCTGGAACTATCTAATTCTATACTTAAGAGGAAAAAAAATGTCACAAGGTGTTTAATTTATAAAATATAACATTAGAATAGAAAAATAAAACTTCTCTTTCCTATTCTAAAATTTTAATGAAAGAAAACTGAGAAAGTTTCATAGAATTCGTCGAAAATTCCATATTAAATGGAATTAAAGCTTTCCAGTATTTGTTTACATTTTGAGATAGGTTTAATTTGATATTGACAGAGCCATCTAGATAAAATTAAAAAAAAAGAAAAAAAAGCCAGTATATTTTTTAATGCAATAGAGCGAACGTCATTCATGTATCATATTTAATATTGAAGATAGAGTTATTGTAATCAGAGATAAATAACAAGATTTCTGTTCAATGTTTAATGTCGTTTTCGTGTTTGAATGGAAATAATCGTCTGAAGATTAGTACAGAATGTTACCATGGTTACTGCTTAACAATGTTTTCATATAAAATATCAAGCAGTAATTTCGTCATTTAGTGCGTGATTTACGTCATTGCCATGACTGTTGGTTTTTCCACACAAATGATTTATTTTTTTTTTATTTATTTTATTTCATTTCTTAAAAGAGAAAGATAATTCAATGATGTTTATTTTCTTAATCATATGAAGAAATTTTTTAAAAATTTATTGATTAATCTTCAAATGAAAATTAGAGAAAGTTTGGATTTTGGAAATTTTGTTAATAAAAGAAATTGCATTATTAAAATTTAAATTTTTAGATAATTTCTTGTTTCGCAGTAAGTTTCGCAAAAATATAATTTTATAATGAAGTATAATTTATGTATGACAAACTATTTCGTACCTAAAATTATTGTTGCATAAAAACGATTATGTAATTAAATTTACAATGATAGAATAATAATTTTGTTCTGAATTGTTTTTAAATTAAATTTTAGTTTTCCAAGTTTGATAAAAAATTATTAATAGTAATCTAATAGCAATAAATAGCTTAAAGTGCTTTGTATCTGAAATATTTGTATAATTATTCCATATATACTTTTTAAAGTTCCAAATTTTATGAATAATATCATATTAATGTATATAAATTTATAATTACACTTAAAATCATTGGTTTCATTGAACTTTTTGTAAGACATCCTGGTATCAAATTTAAATAATAAAAACGTTGTTTAAAAATATCTTTTTCTTTTTCGAAAATTTCACTTATATATGACCACTGACGAGGAGATTTGGTTTGTCGCTCTACAGTCATTGTGTGCACACTTTGGGCTAATTAGACCGGAAGCTACAGTTTAACGTGGATTCCAAACCACTCATAAACATCCATTCCATCACCGATTCGAACATGAAACTTGTGGTACCAAAGGCCAGAGTTTTAGCCAATTAGCCATCAGGTCTCCTGACGAAGAGAGGATATTGCATATCAGGAAGACATTCAGGGGTAACTACTCCGCATCTGCGTGTCACTTGGATGAAAACCCGGAAAAATTACCACTAAGTAGTCAGCGTATAGTATGTTGTACACACGCTGTCACAATCGCCGTCGAGTCTTCTTGTTTCTAAAAACAATTGCTACAATAGAAGCAAACAGGAGATTCGAACCTTACTCCCTCCTGCCAGGCGGCGGCGCGTGTTACCACTGTGCTTAAAGTTGGATCTATAATCCCTTTAAATAATAAAAAGTTGCAACCCAGAATTTTAACTTTCTGATTTGCATCTTATTACAAAATTATTATTCAATTCTCTGTCTCTAGAAATTTTCTGTCTTTACAATAAAATTAATTTAATCTTACTTCAGCAATGGGCCAAAATGTTTTTATTAAGCTGCTTTAACAATTCTTTATATTAATTAAAAATATTTGAAAGAAGGCAAGCAAAAATTTGTCTTTTTTTTTCCCATTAAAGTATTAGAAATTGCCTTTAAAATTCTTATTAATAAAAATATAGCTATTTTTTATGCCATTCGTAATAACTTATACATATATGGTGTGATTTCAATGTGTATGTGTATTACATTGTATTCTCTATAGATTCAAAAACTTCAACTCTACCAACTTCGCTGAAATTTTCACAGTTTGTTCTTATTAATGCCAGAATAGATAGTGCTGTTGTTTTTACGGTGTAAATTGAAGATTGAATTTCTTCACATTTCGACTGTTGATATATAAAAAAAAAAAGCCAGCATTTTGACATTGGAAACCAAAAGTTAATAAACAAAATACTACAAAATTGGATTCCGTGTGAAACCAAATAATTTAACAAGGATATGAGAATATATATATATAAATATATCAAATACAAAACAAAAGGAAATAGAAAAGAAAAAAAATGAATTATTTCCCTCAGTTAAATTCTTTTCGTTTTAAATGAATTCATGAATTCATACAGAACTTTGAATAAATTTATTTAATTCATACATACATATAATCAAATTTTTATTTTATTCTAATGCAGCTGGCAAGCACTTAGATAGCTGTCTTAGATGTCTTAAGGCAAGCGCTGCACCGACATTACCCACGTAGCACTAACCAGGAGGTGCGTGTAGCTAAAAGATAAGCGGGTAGTAATACCCCCATAACGCTCATGTTAGACCGGGACCTACGATTTAAAGTGGATTCGAATCACTACAAAGATCAATGACGGCGGATTCCAACCCAAAACCTGTGGTACCGAGCACCAGAGCTAACCATTCAGGAACTATATAGTTAAATTTGGCAACAGAGAAGAATTGCCAGGCGAGGCTAGTATTTATATGCTATAAAAATTAAAGTCCTTTTGTAAAATAGCCTTAAGAAAAAAAAAATAATGATAAATTTCAATTTTTCTAAATATTAATATTATACTTATGAATGAATTAATTAATAAAATACTTATTAAATTCAATAATTGTAATTACAAATTATTAAATTTATAACTGTTAAAAAATAATAAAAATAAATAATCATTAATTAAAATTATAAATTTAATAATAGATTAATATTATATTTAATAATAAATTAAAATAATAACACAATTTAATATTAAATTTCAATTTGATTATGTTAATTTTGTAAAAAATCAGCACAGGGTACCACAGCTCATAGTAAAACGGTTTGTTCTAAACAGGTCGACATAAATTCCTTTGGTCACAACCTTCCCGTTCTATATGCCACGCATGAAAGATTCAACCTTATTTGTTTGTATATCGGTTGCCATGACGAACGCTCTTTTAAAATTGACCAATCAATAAAATCACACGCTCACTGTCCAATGCATTCGCAAGATTTTATTATTTTATGAGTTAATAAATCTTAGTACCTATAAAAACTACAGGGCGACAATTCACACACACAAAAAGGAAATACAATAAAAAATCTACCATAATGCTATAATAGGAAGAAACGAAAAACGTTATCATTGTAATGTTATTGTTTTTAAATATCGGGCTATTTTAACCTGTCATTTGTCAGCACAATGGCAGACGTGTACCAGATTTAATGTTACGTCAAGTGCAGGGGAGGGGGTGCTGCTTTACCACTATAGTTTGCAATGAGCATCAGTATACGATGAAGGGCATCCGCATTCTCCTCTCACCTTTTCTAACTCGACGGAAATATTTTCCAGTCTGCAGATTTATTGCTATTCTCGGGTATAAACATGAGAGCTTTCAATTTGAATTTCGCTTGTCATTTCGAGCAGTGCTCCTGATCCAACCCCCAACACGTTATGCATATATAACGAACACTTTACAAAAACCAAGGAGAACTGACAAGGAGGGAACCATCATAGCATACTCAATACAAATACCCTGAAGTATCTCACTAAAGCAATATACCCAATCAAAACAATACCAAAAATAATATACCCGGGGTCGGTACCACAGGTTTCGGGTTCGAGTCCCGGCGATGCTATGGATGTTTGTAGTGTTTCGGAATCCACTTTAAGCTGTAGTCCCGGTCTGTTTAAGCCTAAAGTGTGCACAAGATGACCGTAAAGCACAAACCAAGCTAAACAATATACCCAATATACCCGATCTATAAGCTGCAGCAACGAAGTGAAAATCACTAGAAAAATACAAATAATGAAAGGCTGAACATCAAGAATTAAATCGACAAATCAAAAAAGAAAGCAAAAATTTATCAAAAAACAGGGTATAAAACAAGTTCTGCAGGAAATCCGTAAAGCTCGAAATAAATTATAAAATGAAACACTTATAAAACCCCAAAAGAAATTACTTATAACACCCTGAGGATAGCTTTATCAGGAATATGTACCCTCAGAATAGTATGAAGCCTGTTAGTATCTCTGTCCGCTATAGATGACTGGATCCACGTTACCGTTGGGGTTTCATTTATGAGTTTCTATTATTCGTTTGTCTCGTAAAATTTTTTCGTTTCTATCCATTCTGAAAACATTATATTTACTTTCATTGGCAAAAATTACAGTTTTCCAAAAATCAAAATCCTTATGGATATACTTTCTGGAGTATGTCTTTTTTCTTTGATTTATCCTAGTGATTAATTTTCTTCAGAATTCTGCCTCCCAATCTATCAGATCTGGTGATTCTTTGAAGTTTCGCAGGAGTATTATTAGTTCTGCTAACTGAGGCGCGGACAATTTCAGATTTAATCTCTCTTTCCTCACCATTGCTCGAGCATTCAAAATCTTTGGCCGTGCGCTACGAGTTTGTTAAATATGTTGTTGTTGTTCTAATGCAGCTGGCAATACCGACAGTTAATCTCTATGCCATAAACATGGGCCGCACTGCTGCTACTCATTTAGCACTACCCAGGGGCACGTGTAGTTTGAAGATATGCTACGGACGCGAGTAACACTAACCCACAACGCTCTACGATCCTATTAGGACCGATATCTACAGTTTAAAATGGATTCGAACCACTGCAAACATCCATGGCACAGCCGGGATTCGAACCCGATACCTGTGGTACCGAGTGCCAGAGCGCTAGCCATTCGGCCATTATCAGGCCCGGTTTGTTAAATATATGTTTAAATGTTTCGTACTTTCTTATAATATTTCTCTTTTGCTTAAACAAAAGTTTAAGATAATTTTTAAACATATTTTGAAAATTGTAATTTGATTTTAAGCATTTACTTTTATAAAATATTTTTTATTTCATAACATCACCTTAAGTTTAACTATTTTTAAAATATTTATAATTTCTTAAACATCCTTATTTTAGTAAGAAAGATTCAAAGCCAACATATACGAGATACATCTGTCACAAAAATCAACATACACTTACTTTAATAGGTGTATATTAACTTTTACGAGTATGATTGACCCGCATGTACACCTAGGCGACTCTGAATAGTATAGCAATACATAGTTGGACATGCTTTCCTGACAAACAAGTGTGTATACAGAAAACGCCAGAAATGAAATCCCACTCAGTAAATGAATATGTAGGTTATTAATCGTTGTACCTAAACAAAAGTAAAGTGGTGAATAGCGCATGAATCTTCCAGATGCTACAATACGACTTCCCAAGGCTCAAATACTCAAACTTGAATTGATCTGTATCAGAACTAGTACTTCTCCTATATGTCCACATTTCGTTCCCGCCAGCTGTAAGTTCTGTTTCCAGGTCTCACTGGAAACAGAACTTTTCAGATCGTTGCTGGTGCTGGCATTCAAAATTGGCTATGGATGGGAATACGCCTCAATATATATCGTTTCCCGTACAAGCGCTATTCGGCTCGCTCGCTGCAAACTCCGTAAATCAGATGACATATCCTCTAGTTCCGCGTTCGTATGATCAGCTATACTACTACTTCTGCGCCGCTGAAACTCTTAAATGAGTAAAACATAAATGTAATTTTTTTACAAAATGTTGGTTTTATACTATTTTACATGCATCTTTTATGAAATAAAGAAATTCTGCGATTACACTCGGAACTCCCACGCCAGTGCAACGCTATCTACATTGCTATGTAATTCTGAGTTGTCTAGATGTGCTCTACTTCTGCTAGAAGATTTTAAACCTGGGGATGAGACAAAATGTATATAAAACCAATCATTTTGAAGTACAGGAACATGTTTTACTCATTAGAGAGATTATAAATAAGTTTATATATATAATATAAAAGTAAATTATTTCTAAAAACATTTCAAAGTTTTTCACTTGACTGCTTGAATTTTATTAATATTTAATAACTGAGTAAATTGTTCCTACGTAAAAGATTAAGGTTTGGTTTGTAGCTATACGGTCCTTTTTTTTTTTTTTTTTTTGCACACTTTGGGCTAATTAGACCGGGACCTACAGTTTAACATGGATTCCAAAAGCATTCACAAATATCCGTGCCACTGGCCAATTGGCCATCAGTCGTAAAAAAAAAAACACGAAGTTCCTAATCGAGTTTAACTTTACACAATTCAGTAATATGGACTAGAATAATGTAACTGAAGTTCTTTTATTGTTTTGTTTCGACAAGAATTTCGCTTTAATGTCTGGAAACACGGTGATGAAAAAAGCACATTTTTTTCTTCAAAATAACCGATTGCAAGGTAGGATAATAGCCGATATGACATTGGTTACAGAAAACGAAACATTTAAAAATGTATCAAGAAAATATCTGTTCAAAATCAAAGATTTTAGAGTTAAAATTACTCGCCTCAAATAATATTTATTGGCCAAATAAAGAAATCCTTCTAATCAAAGAATTGCCAATAATTTTATTTTCATCTTTAATGTATTAGTGCGGCCTGATGACCAATTGGCTAGTGCTCTGGCTTTTGGTACTTCAGGTTCGAACTGGCAGTGGCATGGATGTTTGTGAATGGTTCGGAATCCACGTTAAACTGTAGGTCCCCGTCTAATTAGCCCAAAGTGCACACAAAATGAGCATAGAGTGACAAACCAAACCCTTAATGTGTTAGCATTTGGAAGTATATAATAGCTACTTATGTTAGTGTTATTAGTGTATATAATAGCTAATACGTTAATTTGGAAAATAAATTGAAAACTAACACAGTGAATTTTCTGTTTTGTTATTATTTTTTATAATAATTTCACTAATAAACAGTCAATTTTTAAAAGTGTGTGGCTGGAAAATCTGATTTTTAATAAAAAAAATAAAGGTTTTTATCTAATTAAAATTATTTTATTAACTAGGAATTTTGGTGTGTGAAATGATTAATACAGAAGAAAAAAATTAATTTAAATTTTATATATTTTTTTAATTATGCTGAAATAAACACATATATAAAAGCATCCATTTTTACAAATATAGATTTTCTTTAGAATTTCATAAATTGCATGACAATAAACATTTCATTTATTTTAATTGCATTTTTAACATGCAACCGTACGTTTTTTGTTTCAGTTTGCAGCTATCTCATCCGTAGTGGCGCTCTTGTACTATTCTTACTTTCACTTTGATCACCTGCATTTCCATGTGACACACCTGTATGCAAAAATGGGACATGCGCATGCGCAGCATGCCATGGGACATAAGTATCTTAACAGTATGAACATTTTGAAAATATAATTTGAACTTAAAATAATAAAATCAAGCATCACTCCCGTTTCACTAGTTTCACTTTCATTAGTTTCTTTTTTTTTTTTTTTTTTTGCATTTTCACTAGCGTTTCAGAAAATAAAATGTATTAACTCTTTTATTTAGATTCATGTCTGTTCAAGGCACCTTGCAAGTGGCATTGCAAGTTTAACAATAAAAACACAGTGAAGTTCAATGAAATGTTCCCCTCTTGTAAATACTTTATGTTCTCCATTCTAAACTCACCCCTATAATTATTAAATTTCGAAACCTAAGACTGCTTACTGACATAGAGTCAAGGGGTAATCTTACTGTCTGTTTCCTTATTCATACATTGTCAACCAAAAAAATCTTATCTTCCATTTGGCGACAACAAAAAATCTTCAAATTTGTTTGTTTTTCCCTAATAAGCGATTTGGTCGGGTCATTTTTATTTGTATAATCGCAATAAAATATTTTTCTTTAATTTTGAATGTTTTTATATTAATATAATATAATTAATTTTTTTCTTTTACAAAACTTTAGGTTGTTGTGATTTATATGTTAGTGTGCTTTATTTATTTCTTTTACATTGGCCAGATAGATGACCAGACTTAGATGGTTTGGTTTGTCGCTCTACGATCATCTTGTGCACACAAGGGTTAAACAGACCGTAATCTATAGTTTTAAGTGGATTCCGACCCACTACAAACAACCATGGCACCACTCGGACTCCAACCCGAAACCTATGGCACCGAGAGCCAGCGCGCTATACACTCAGCCATACAGGCCCCTTTTCTCAGATAAGACGATGCCAATTCCCCAAACAAAAATCATCGAAGAAAACAACAAGCATAATGGTCCGTTAAACTGAGATTGCTGAAACCACTAACTAAGCAACATTTAGGGGCCTGAATGGCCGAGTGGCTAGCGCTCTGGCGCTCGGTACCCACAGGTTTTTCGGGTTCGAGTCCCGGCGGTGCCATGGAAAGTGGTTCGGAATCCACTTTAACCGTAGGTCCCGGTCTAACACGATCGTAGAGCGTTGTGGAGAGTGACATATTGGAAAAAAAAATATAAATGTTCATATATATATAGTGATTAGGGGATTATAGTCTTTGTTGCTTCACATCCCCATATACCACTTCATTCATCATCATAAGCAACATTTAAAAAATAAATAAATACAACTTACACTTTTGAAAGTGATACATAAATATTTCTATATACATTGCTTTCATATGAAAGCCATATCATAAATACTCATATGTTGGCAATACTTCAAAATAACTTTATATCAATTATATGTTCATTGGTATCTTTTCTTTTCCTATTTTAGGAGCAGGGGTCAAGAGAAATCATACAGCTGCTTTTAATTGGTTCAGGTAAGTAAAAAATTTGCAAAATCATTGCATTTTAAATACCGTAATTTTCTGTCTATAATTCGTTAAACCGTATGACTGACCCACAGTCCCAATCCTCAAAATAAATGATTTCATTTAATCAGTGCCTTTTCTTTGGTATACCATAAACCAATCAAATTTTGTTCTTACACCAATGCCATAAAATTAACAAAACTTTTTTCAGATGTAAACAGTGTTCTTGATACCACAACTATTTAAAAAAATTATAACATCATATTTTAAATTAATGGAAACCGAAAGACAATATGCATCTAAGAACTATGATGAAAAAAAGAGACGACATGTAATTTTTATGTTGATAGAGACAATTTTCATTATCTGTTATTAATTTTGTCTTCTACAAAGTGTTTTTAATATCTTTAACGAAATCCTTTTCACCCATATATGATGCACGTCGTATTTTGTCTATTTTTGTAAAAGCCTGGCTTCTTTCATCTCACACCGTAACGTTTCTTTCCTTTCTACACAATACACTGGTCCGCCAGGGACTTAAACTCTTGTCTAAATAAAGCAAGAAACTTGAAGAGATAAAAGCATCATGGATAAGGGTGGAATAGCAGGAAATAGAGAATGATACAATCCAAATAAAGTAAACTAAAAATATTTAAAAGAAATTTATATTACGAAAGAAATTAAAATTAAGAGTAAAAAAATATTAAAAATAAATATAACAATTTTTTGAAATTAATTATAAAAAATTAAAAAGAAAATGCAAAAAAAAGAAAAATGCGAGTTGACTCAGAAACTGAATCTTCGGAAACTTTGGGAAGACAGTATTCTAATTACTGGGTTAACTTATCAGAGATAAATGCAGATTATTGACGAACAACACGCGGTATTTTTGTGCAATACGGAGAGAATGATCATATAAGGCAAATTTTTAAATTTCAGAATTTTTAATATAAGGAAGGTCGTTGTAAAAATTTTTAACCATTTGAAGAATAAAATTTTGATATTAGGAAGTCAAAAGAAACCTGCATCGTCCTTTCTGGAAAACCAGGATGAATTAGTAATCATTCTTAAAATTTTTGTTTTATAAAGTTTGAATACTACTGATATAAATTTAGCAGCTGAGCCTCATAGCGGACTTTATATATATATGTGTTAATGTTTATAAGAATTGTTGTAGTTTTTTTCTCACACAAAGTTTTAATTTTTGGCCTGTTGGCAGAGTGACTACATCTTGACGCTTTCGGGTTCGAGTCACGACGGTGCCAGTGAGTAGTATCATTTATAGAAATGCTAACTTACGTAAATCTTATAATGGAATAGCAAATGAAGCCATTTTCGGGCTTTCACCTTAGGCAGCCCTTCGGATGGCCCGCTGTCTTCACCTACCCAACATTTCTGGCGTTACCCGTTACAGAAGATAAAATATTTATAGTTTCAGTATATTTTTACTCAAAAAATATCTGTGCAGAATTAAGGATTTGAAATTTTAAATAACTCGTCTTAAATGAAGCAATAATTCCAATAATTTTTTCGTCTTTAATATGATAGTATTTATTCTTAAAGTGCAACAACGTTAGTTTTAAAAAGGGATTTAAAAATACTATACATTTTCTTGCTTATTTTTTTTTTTACGATAATTTAATTGGCGCCATCTAATGGCAATAAAAATCAGGTTTTTTTTTTTAATTTAATTAATAAGAAGAGAATTAAGGGACCATAGTCTATGTCGAGGCAATTGATTCTGGGTTGAAACTGTTAATGTATATAATGGTTAAACAAACAAAATTCAAATTTTATATTAAAAACTTCCAAAAAAATTTCCACAGATTGCTGCATAGACTTTATAACCCGCACATTAATTTTTAAAATTTTTTTTTAGCATATAAACCATGGATTATAGAGAGAAAATTACGGTACAAATTTAAATTCATCAACTTTATTTATTTCATTCTTATCCCACAATTAAGTCATGATCTTACTACATTGAAATGTCCAACTATTTAACTTTCTTGCATCGCATTTGGAACCAAAAAAATGTATCAGTCTACATTTAAAATTAAAAAAAGGCTGCATTCGACCGTATGTAAAATATATTAATTGAGCATGAGTTTTTAGACAAAAATTAATAAATAATATACTATTTAAATTATATACCAAGACAAATAAACAAGATGCCTTAGCATAATAGAACAAGATTTCTTTGCAAGAAAATTTTTAAACTGTTCTTCTTGCGCATTTTTTAAATTGAAAATAATTCTAAATATTGAAATAAAAAATATTTTAAGAAAAAAAAAAAAGCTAGATTTTGTTAAAATAAAATAAAAAAATGTTTCATGCATTTTATTTTTATTAGAATTCCAATGTTTTAAAGGAATTTACGATTTCTTGTTTTTGGGCTGCATTCACAAGAGTGTTGAGCCTCACAGGTTAACAAGCCCTGCAGTAAAAATTATCTTTCTTAAAAAAATTTTTTATACTGATAAAAAAATTGACGTTTGTTTTTGAAATGTTCACCTTAAATTTATAAATATACTTTAAAAAGTCTGTCTAGTAACTAATCAATGTATAAATCTTCCAGTCTATTTCCTTTGATATGCATATTAATCATTTTCCAATAAAATGTATTCTACTAATGAGTAAGAATTAATACATAAATTCAGATAAAAATTTTAATGAAGAAAATAACCAAATAAAGTTAGTTAACAAGGTTTCTGATTCAAGTTATAGTAACATGTATTTAATTTAGTTTAAATATGAAATATTTTAGAAAAGCTGCAGATCAGGGACATGCCCATTCAGCTTACAACTTAGCTGTTGGACACATGCAAGGCTATGATACAGATGTAAAAAAAAGGGTAAGTCCATCATTACATAAATAATCTGTATAACATTTGTTCCTTGTGCTTCCCTATATTTGGAAATTGGTTTTCATTACAGAGAAGCCCATGATCTTATCAAATATGCAGTTGACAAAGGTGTAGAAGAAGCACATGACATCTATCACAGGTGTGTTCCAAAGGACATTGTAAACACTAAATTATTTAAGAAAACGCATAGAGGAATGTTAAAAAGATTTTGTTTCATCGGGTTGAAAAAATATTCAAATAGTATATATGTATTACCAAACTGCTTTATATTGATATACGCAATCCAGTCACATTAATGTGACCACCTGTCAAAAGCCAGAATATACACTCTTGTATATTCTGGTTTTAAATAGTGGGAAATGTGGTATTAAGTGGAATTCTTTATATACACTCCACTGCAATGTGCTGCCACCTGCCTTTTGTGATTGGTTATTTCACGTTGACGTCGAAAGTAGGTGGTGGTCACATTAATGTGACTGGACTGTGTATATAAATACTGACAAAATACTTTTAAAATAGCAATAAAATGTTTTGTGGTGCGTGTTGTTTTTATCTATTTGCTAAACAATTAATACTAATAATAGAAAAATAATTTATATACAAGATAAGGAAAGAGAACATTTTAAAAATCAAAAGATCGACTATAGTTTGGTCAGAAAGGAAATCATACTGAAAGAAAATCATATCCTGCAGGAATGCAGTCCCTCTAAAGAACGATCAAAGATTTTTACTTCTTTTCAATTGAAAATAAAGAAATTTTGTACAAATAAGTTATATAATTTGGCAACATATATAAATAGGATGGCCACTATCCAGTCAAAGTGAAATTTGCGACTTTTCCTGGTTTTCAGGTGAAATTTAAAAATTCAGGTCACTCGCATAAAACAGGAACACCATATAAGTTATTTTAAAAAAAACCCTACGAATATGAAAATTATACTATATCAGTGATTAATAACATTTATGCTTAACTCTCTGTAAAAGTATCAAATTTAACAAATATTTTCAATTTACGGGTCAAAAGAACATCGTATAAGCGAAATGGTCGGATGTAAAACTTACAAATTACGAACAAAATAAATACATTTTGCAACAAATCAATTGAAGAAATAAATAAATAAAAAACAGTTTAGTCCTTTTAGGTTTTAAGAGAAATGTTTTACCATGCCAAGTGCTCTTTCTTCACACAAGTCTTTCCATTATTGCAGCATCATTATGCTAATTCTTCAAGGTTCTCGCAAATCAGTGTTTTAAGCACTGTTTCTATGGTATAGCCTTAAATCCATCGTTAGTGAGATTTATGAGGCGGAACGCATACTGGAAAATAAGTTCTTGTATTTTTTTAGTTCTCAATTTCGTTGACATTTTTGTCAGTTATTTCGTACTCTTTATTCTTCTCTTTTTTTTCCATTTTTATATTTTCATTTGCACCAAAAATTAACTTCATTATTTAAAAATAGTTGTAACTCTCAGAGTCAAGCCCATCAGATTCTTGGAGCTCATTAAACAGTATCCTTTACAAAGATGTGTTTTAATTATTCCATCATGTACTAATCTTGCCAAAGTTACAAATTCAAGATGGGATTAAGTCAAAGCGTTGGAGAGCTGAAGATGTTTTAGCAATACCCAGCAATCCGCGACGGCATGCTGTCGCCCAGTTCCGACTGGCCTTGACTGTCTAGCAGAACATCTCTATCGTATTAAAATCTTTTCGAACTCTGGCTGCCCTCTATGTGGTTCAACAGACCCAATGAACAGAGACCACCTCAACAATGTGCGGTACTTGACGGCGAGCTACTTGGAGACAGCGCTTTACTGGCGTGCGAGAGAACTCTTAAGGCAATGACTTCGGTCATCTTTGTCTTTTTTTGGACGC
Source organism: Caerostris extrusa (assembly GCA_021605095.1). Lineage (NCBI taxonomy): Eukaryota > Metazoa > Arthropoda > Arachnida > Araneae > Araneidae > Caerostris > Caerostris extrusa. The sequence continues at coordinate 65,629 of BPLR01011193.1, forward strand.
TTATTCTTTTGTATTTTTCCCCTTGTTATTATTATTTGTATTCTTCTTGTACTTGCCTTGCCATTGGAAATAAAAAAAAATAATCTTGCCAATCTCTTTCGCTTAACGTGGCTGTTTAGAATCTGGCAAGTGAAGGTAAAAACAATACTTTTTTAAATTATGTTATGTAAAAATACAATTATCACATCATTCAACGATGCAAGAAAAGCCATATAAGTTTAGTCTGACCCCGACTTCGTTCGAGAACCGAAACCGTTCGAGGTTGAGGATTCTATTACAATATGTCGAAAAATCAGATGAAGGATTAATTTCTCTATATTATTAAAAAGAATGTCACGAGGAGCAAATGTGTATGTGTGTGTGTGTGTGTGTGTGTGTGGAGATACCAGCCAGCAAAAAGCTTTATAAAGCAGGCAAAAAAGCCAAAGAATCTCATCGTGATTAGTGCAATTACGTGATGAAGAACACGATCAATTTTTTTTTTTTAATTTTTTAAAATCTATGTTAAGACAAAAGTTATGTTTAGTTTAGTTACTTAAACTATATATCTAAAATCGGCTCTTCGTGCTGGAACATTCTTGAATAAATAATATATGCTTCCAAAAAAATTCTATTATTTCCCACCTGTTTCCTTAACATAGCCTTAAAAGGCACAGTGAATTGTATAAATTTCACAAGTTCCGATATCTAAATACTTAAAAAAAAAATAATTTATCACCAGATAATTCTAACTCCTTTAAAAATTTTAAGTTAACATTGGACCCATATATAGATGTCTGTTCTTTTAGCACAAGAATGTTATAAAAATGCAGATTTCAAGTATCTTGTAACGACTTGATTTTTGCCATTGCAAAATCTAATAGTTATATCCATCTATTGCTTTTGTAAAATTTTTTTACCAACTCATCAAATCCTATTGCTAAATACTGGAACTATTATATTCTTCGTGAAGCTGTTTAAAAAATGTATGGATCAACTCTATAAATGCTGAAATAAACAATTTTTGTCCATTGTAGAGTAATCTTAGAAATATCACTGCCTGGAAACATGATTTTTAAAAGGGGTACGGTTCTTGAAGTTGATCAAATTATGAGTGTTTTATTACACACTGCAATCTGTAGAATTCCTGCCTCAGTGACCTTTCCAGTATGTTAAAATTTTTGTAACAGTTGATTTTCATCTTTTAAAATGCATTTAATAATAAAGTATTTTATTCACTCGGCTTAAAAATTGATTTTATACTTTTTGATTCATTTTTACTTTGAATAAATTTTTGATATTTATTTTTATTTTATTTTAAATGGCTGGTGAGGGATTGTTTGCCTATATCACTTAGAGAACACAGTATTGCAATAAGTACACGATGTAGAAAATTTATCAGTTTTTACTTTTTGTACACAATGACAATATTCAGGAACTTCAATCCATGCTTCTTGAAATGCTGCTGAGTTTTTTTTTTTTTTTTACTTTTCTAATCAATATTTAAAATTAAAAGAAATTGAAAAACTACCACTTAACTATCTTTTTAGCTATTACAAATCTTCGCTATATAAAATTTTAACAGATATTACTATATTTTGCAATACTTAATAGTTTTTTAAAAGTTGCAAAATATTGTTACATTTTTTTTGTCTCTACATAATTACACAGCCCAACACAATTTTAGCTTCTTAAGTTAGCACACATTTTTCTTATAAATTTGACTTAAGATTTATTATTAATATCATGCATTTTTAGCTAATTATTCATGCTAATATTTACAATCACACAGTATAGCGGAACTTTTTTTTAAACCAAAATAAAGTTTTAAAGGAATTAAATTATCTTATTAGAACAATATAGCTACTAATTGAAGGCATCCAAAAATTAACAGATTTTCATAAAAAATTTACTTGTGCATATAGTATGCATTTTCTTTTAAATAAATGATTACTACCGACCATTGAAAAGTTTCATTACAATTAGAACAAAATAAATAAATAAAGCAGAGGTAAATATGCATAAATTTGGGAAATAAGATGGATTAATTTCTCTACACTTTTAAAGAATGTCATAAGAAGGGAGCGTGTGTGTGAGAGGGTGGATACAATATTATCTCATTAAATTAAGATAATTAGGGTGCTAAAATCAGGGGATGAATCTCTAAGTTTTAAAGTAGCCTAGGGCCATATCTACACAAGTGCTAAATTTGAAAACTACAGATTCAAAACTGTGAATTTGTACAGAGGACAAACAAATTTCCAAATTTATATACAACATAATATGAAATAAAAATTTCTGTTACAAGATTGAATACTTTTTTTTTACAAATGAATAAGATCAAAAAATCACTATTAATATTTTATTTTAATCCTAGCAGGATTTGCTATACATTATTTTTATAACACAACCAAAATGAGATTTTAATTATAAAATTTCTTCTTTGTTAGACCAAATGTAATCTACTTGCTTAATAACAAGTCATTATTTTTATTGGTTGTTCTGAATATTTAAAGAAAAAAATCTGATGAATATTCGAGAAACATTAAATTTATAAAATATTTTATAAGAGAGCATCCTAGCTCAAATTTGATATACATATATATTTAATTTTTTGTTTACATCATTAATTATTTTTATTCATATTTCAATAATAATAAATAGGAAAGGAGGTCCAATTAAACAATATCCAATAATCAACAAGTATAGTTTTCTGAAAATTTCTTCATTCAGATATTAAAAATATATAATATATGTCAACAATTTTTTTTTTTTTTTTTGTCAATAACAAAAAAATCATATACTAACATGCCCTTACTGTATAATAAATTTTTACCTAACAAAAGGTAGAATGATCATTTTAAATTTTGCATTTAAATAAATTCAACATTTGATTCTAGATGCATATTCATAACATGTCTTTAAAAATCAAAACTTGGATTCCTCAGTTTGATCATTGAAATTAAAAGAAAACAACATAATTTATTAACATTTTTAAACATTACAAATTATTAAGTACAGAGAAGATTTTTAAAATTATCATAAACACAGAAAGGCATACATTAACAAAATAAAGCTTTAACTAAGTCACATGCCATCTAGCATAACTTTGTTTTTGGAAAATGTAAAAATTAAATGTGAAAATATTTAAATATCTGAAATTAATTATAATCACAGAGAAAAGTATAACAATAAAAATATTTTAATTAGTTCATAAATAGAAATACAGAGAAATAGAAAAACATTTGAAATTTTAAACAGTAAAAGTTTAATAAAAATTATGCGTTCTTTCTTTCAGATTTAAGTTTTTGGCAAAATTCTGCGCAATATACATAACAAAAAACTTCGCTCTGTCTTCCCTTTCCTGAAAAAAAAATTTTTTTTTTTTTTTTTAATAAACTCACTTTTAAATAAAATTACATCAATAATACAGTTAAAAATATTCATTTGACAAATAAAGCATAATAATAAGTATTAATTTACTAAATAAAATCTTTAAAATTGAAAACTTTTTATTGGGAGACAAAATAATTAATGAATTAAATCAATAACAATAACCTTCAGTATCTTATTTGATAATACAGCGTATATGCAAGTTTTATTTTATAGTGAAATAATAATTTATAATAAAAGATTAAGTCATGTTTGCCACATTATTGAAGATTGAATTTTACAAAGTATATATTAGCATAAAATTATGTTTAATACTAATTTAATGTCATTTTTTTTTTAAATTAATCTTGCATATTTGTCTCTTGCTTGCCTTTCACAACAAAAATAATAAACTATTATTAGTATAGCTCTTATTCAATTACTTAAATTGAAAGTGGCCATCTAAATAAAAATTAACAATATTAAAATATCATAAGGGTAAGAATAAAAAAACCTGACAAAGGTATATAATTAGGCAAATTATTGTTGTTTTTAGATACTGATTCGAGTTGGCATTATGATGAACTGCATAAATAAATTCAAATATAATTTTCTTTAAAAAATTTGTTAACCTAGAAAAAGATAGAAAAATTATATTTGTGTCAAATGTACATCAAAAACTGTATCTTCACTAGGATTTTTACTTTTTTCAATTCATTTTTAATTTTATTATATATTTAAACATGAATAACTAAGTTTACAATTACTAAGCAATATAAAAAACTAATGAACAACATCAATTTAAATAGAAAAATACATATAGTTAAATATTAATTTTATTCAATATATACAATCAATTTTTAGCAAATTCATTGAAATATTTGTCAAATTATATCATTATATATTTAAATACAAGCCTAAATTGTAAGCAAGTTATCAGTTTGCATCTTTAAAGAAAATATATCCAGTAAAATTAAGAGAATTACACAAGAAACATTCGCATTTTTATAAGAAGTCTAATAAATCTTTAAAACTGAAATATTTATTAATTCAACGATAAGAAACTGAATTTGGTATGATCTTCCTTGTACACAAAATCACTATTTTTATAATTGTTCTTAAATAACAGCATACAAAGCAAAAGTGATTAGTTAACACAAGTTTTATAATAAGCACAATTTACAATAATTATGTTCAGAATAGACATCTATGTATTAGTTTTTATAAGCATTAACAAGATTTAATTATTCAATGTATTTTGCTGAAAACATTTTACAAAAAAATAAATATTCAAAAGATTACATAGAATAAATATTCAAATAAAATGAAGGGAAATTGATTAAATTTTTTTTTTTTTTTTTTTAAACATTTAAACAGAAAAAAAAAAAAAGAAAAATATTGAACAGCGATCAAGAATAAAATATCAAAAATTTAGTTATAATAATATATTTATTACAATAATGAACGAACATTTAACTTACAAATATGGAATGAATTCAATAAAATGATTTTATCACATTTTCAAACTGAAAACTAGTGTGAGAAACTCCTCATAGGAAATTCTTATCCAACCATCTAAATCTGTATCATGATACTTGAAAGCAGCTGTTAAGCTCTAAAAGAAAATTAAGCATTAGTTACAATTTAATTACATTATTTCTATATAGCTTTTATATTTATAAAATCAAAACTCACTTGTAAAAGGACACAGCATTGAATAAAATCATCAAATTTTATTGTCCTAGTTCCGTCTCTGTCAAATTTTTGAACTACTATGGAGTAGAAGTTATCACTTAATCGATAACCTGGATAAAGAAATAAAAAATAGTCAATTTAATTCAAAAAGTAATGAATAAATATAATACAGACATATCAATAAGTTGGAAAATTTAATCAAGATGCAATTTTATATGTAATAATAAATTAAAAGTATAAATTTCCACATTTGATAATTATATTAAATAAAATATCAAATGGTACTAACAATTTGCTGGCACAATGTGTCATTAACCACATAATGTTCCAACAATAAAACAATCATGTTTTACAGGAATTTTTTAAAAATTATATAATGTTTTTAATTTATAGATTTCTTATAATGTATAATTTCTCTGTTTAAATTGACATAATAAATATTGCATTCATTTAGTAATAAATTATTTGGAAATTTTAATGCTCTTTAGTGTTTGCAAAAACAATTTTTATAATGTTGATATTATTATCAAATAAAATTCAAACAGAACAATTTTATGACTAATTATGATTATTATTTGTAAAATCGAAAAATTAATATTTAAAACAAAATTTTGAAATGAGGTTCTTGATTATCCAGGAATAATGCAGTACTATGCAATGCCTGGTAAAATATTCTTTTAATATGAGATAGATATTCACGAATGATAGAATGCTTTAGTAAAATTCCCAAAAATATTTGGGAATTTTTTTTTCTTGTTTGTGATAGAAAAAGTCAAAGAAACCTACTCCTTTCCTATTTTGTCAACTGGTTCATCAAACGAATGTTTATTAATAATTTTAATATATAAAATTACTAAAGATAATTGAATAATTTTCCAGAAATCTTAACTTTCCTGCAGTGAAGTGAACAGAGATCCACTATTGCCTAAATGAAATTGATAGAAATAAATTTATAATTTCTTTAATTATTAACACATATTTAAGTTATGTATTTAAAATAATATTTCGCCAATTGTATAACAGCTATTTCTACTTTAAGCTAAATTTCTGAACTCAGTAAGAAAAATATAGTAGGACAAATAATTTTACTTTTGTTTAAAAGAGAGCGAGCATGTAAAAAAAAATTGCTAATATAAGTGGAGATATATATACTACTTTTTTATACCATTTTTAAAGTATTTTATGTTGGTATTTATATTTTAAAATATTAAGCTAAAAGGCATTAAGATAAAATTAGTGAATAGCCCACGGTTTGAAAGCTAATACAAATATGTCAATAAAAGCAGTTTTACATGAATAACAATTATAATTAACTCCAGTTACAAAAATATATATAAAACATGAATTGTTTTTTAAAAATATTTAAAATTAACTTTAAGAATATTAAATTCATATTTACCAAAAGTAGTTAAAGCATTCTTGAGTTCATTTCGGTCAATATTCCCAGAACGATCAGTATCAAAACTGCGAAAGCAATTTAACCAATCAGTAATATATTTCCAAAGAGCTTTAAATTCTTCAAAATTTATTGTTCCTGAATGGTCTCTATCAAACATACCTATAAGTAAACAAAATATTTAATAAACTCTGCAAATACATATATAAAATCAAATAGGTTAGGACCTTTTAAAATCTTCCTACATTTTATGATTTACAGTTACAAACAAAAATATTTTAAGGTGATAATGCTCTAAAATTTATTAGTTCCATTATTATACTATCTTCAAACTAGAAATTATTTAATTCTGATATTTTCTAAACAATTCAACTATTTAACAAAAAAAATTGAATTTTGATAATTAAATTAAATTGAATTTTTTTAAAACAAGAAATTGTACCTTCTTTAACAATATCTATGATACAAATACACAAATATGATACATGATACAAAAGACTAAAGGAAAGTTTTCTTAGTTTATTTCAAAATATCTTATTTTTTCTATTGAACAATTTTAAAACCATTCAAATTATTTTTATAAATTTTAAATGGATTAAAAAAATGTCATTCTTTTATATTAATAATTCATCAATTAAAGTAAAAATATAAGCAAAAATACAGTTTTTAAAAAATAAATACAATTCTTATACAAAACTTAATACTCATAGTTAGTTTACTTTAGGCTTTACATAGGCTTTCTTTGATTTAAAAAAGAAATTTTAATTCCATTAAATGAATACATTTTGTTAATAATTCTAAAACATAAAATCCTCAAAAATTTTTAAGTGCACCTAAATACACCACAAATATAAAACCCCACAAAAAACTAAAATCAATTTAATTAAAATTAGTTAAATAATTTATGAAACCTTTTTTACCTTTTAGAAATATCAAGAAGTTAAAATTTACTGTTCTTGAAAAAGAAAAATGCAAGTTTTCTTTATTTTTATGAATGAATATATATTTTATGAATAAAAAATTGTTAAACATTAAAAGTAGAGTTTTCCTTGTAATAGATTAACTCTCGTACAGATAAAAGAATTTCTTTATTTACCTATCATCATTCTTACTGTCTCGGGATTAAATGGTTGCCATGTACCTATATAAATAGAAATACAAAAATAATAAGCAAAATATTTAATGATTTCACCTGGTAGAATTATATATATGAATTAAAAATTACCATTTGAGAGAGCAGACTGTAATTCATTAGATGTAATGGAGCCACTTCTGTCTCGATCCACTCTACAAAATGAGTCATTTAATAAGAAAAATTTCCTTTAATATTATAATTCTTATTGATGAAAATAAAAATTAATAGTAGGAAATTTTTAATCTACTGTATTATAACATACCTCATGAATATGTCCCACAAATATTGGTCACTAATAGGATTCGGATTATAAGCCATTTTTAATTTTTATTGATCACACCTAAAATGAAAAACTATAATTTAAAAAAATTAGAAATGTAAATATAGTGAAATTTTAATAATACATCCCTTACTTCTTATGTTTCTCTTTCAGTAATGCATTAAAATTCTTACCAAAGTTAAACCAAAATCATTTTGTTTTTAGTAAATACATTTCTTCCTTAAATATCACTGAAGTATATATCTCTCATTCTAATATACTTTTCTAAAAAATTTGTAACACTGAATTAAATAATCTATTTCCCTTATTGCATATTTTAGTATTCACATAGAAAATAATTTTTTTTGCTTTCTCTTGAATAATTCTAATAAAAATCATGAAAAAAAAATTTGTAAATACTTCTATTAAGAAATTTATTTTTTGGAAGTTATTTAAAAATTCATTAAAAATTATAATAATAAATTTAATCATTTGGCTTCTTTTTTTATATATTCCGTATGACATTGTTTCATAAGGATAGCTTTATAATATAACATTAAAATTTTGTCATAAATTACAAAAAGGATATTTAGTTGATTTTATTAATACTTGTCTTTAGTTATTTTCTTATTAAACTAAAGATTTCAGTTAATAAAGTTACTAATTACACTGGATGCAGAATATATATATCAATAAAATTATAATAATTTAAAGAATAAATACATTTAAATTATATGCTTAATTCTGTAAGCAACTTTATGTATGTTTATATACTAAAAAAATCGTGGAAAGATGCAATATAATAGAGAAATTTCATGGTACATACAGAAATATTTATCCAATTAAATTATACACTTTAAAAACATATTCAGTCGTTATGAAAATTTTTAGTATTTTTGAAATATATTTTTAAATTATAAAAGTATTTATATATTTTTTTCATTAGGGAAGGGGCCATTTATCTAATATTAATTTTTTTTAATTAATATAATCCGTTTAAGAAATAATTTTTAAAGAATAAATAATTTTACTGAGTAAATGGCTATCTCTAAAAATTCTTCAAAAGTTACTTTTTAAATGTTTTATAATACATTTAAATGGTTATTTTATTTTAACAATATTTATTCATTAAATAACCATTTAAATGTATTATAAAACATTTAAAAAGTACCTTTCTGAAGAATTTTTAGAGATCTTGTATTTTAAATAATCAGCTTGAGTGCAGGAATATTTAAAACAGTATTTAAATAAGTTTAATATAACATATTTTAAAATTACAATGTTCACAGTTACGAAACAGTGATTTTTTTTTTTAATTTTTTATCTTATAAATTTGTAAAAAAAATAACTTTCAAAAACTTTTTATTTTTTAACAATTACATAAACATAATTATAAATTGTATGTTTAGTGCTGACGCCTTAATTGATTGATATTATAAAGTAACTTCCTTTAGTAGTTATTCAAGAAAATTATAGTCTTTGAACAATACAGGAAATAAAAATAAATTTATATTCACTTACAAAACGAGTTTGTTACAAGTAATACACAAAACAAAACTTCTTACACACACGCATATGATAATGACTCTTCCCTGCAATACCGTATGATGACAGTTCAGCTTTATTTTTATTTGTGTAATAACCGTTGCCATTCTCCTTTGTATAACTTTCAAGATTAATCTATTTTAATTTTGAGAAGATTATTTGAAACATTTTCCATCTCAGTAAATTTTAAGCTCGATTTTATCATACATATTTAAAATTTAGAAAAAACTTTTTGCTTGCAAAAGTTTATAGGACAGAAAAATTGAAATTGAGGAAAAGAAATGAAATGACCTTGTAGTTTCGATTTCGTCTGTATATCCGGTTCCGGATTCTATCACTTCTGAGAAAGGTAGGTCATTTGAATGACTTAGAAACCTGTCATATTAACTTGACTAACAGACCTTCTATAAACTTTCAACATGGATGCTGCTGGTGGTTTGTTGTCTGAAACGGATGCATACAAAAATCTTCAAAGTTATTTTGATAGCAATAAAGAGAAATTAGTGCTGAAAACTCTATTTAAAAATGATCCAGACCGATTTAAGAAATATAGGTAAATAATAACATAATAATATAGTAAATAATAATATAGGTAAATAATATAATATAGAAAAATTTATTTTACATTCTCATTTTAGCATTGTTTTAGAAACACCTGCTAAAGGCGAAATTCTGATCGATTTTTCAAAAAATCTCATTGATGAAAAAGTTTTCAACTTACTTCTTGAATTAGTAAGTATATAATCCAGAAATTATATAAATTTTTAAAGACATACTGAAATCTGGAAATAATTTTCCAAGACTTGGAATTTGTTATTTATATATGCATAATAAAAATAAATGCTTTCAGGCTAAAGCAAGAAATGTTGAGAAAGCAAGGGATGCAATGTTTAGCGGTGAGAAGATTAATTTTACTGAAAATCGAGCAGTTTTGCACACAGCTCTACGTAATCGCAGTAATAAACCAATAATAGTTGATGGAAATGATGTAAGTAATAATTTTCTGAAATAAGTTTTTACGTCTTAAATTTTTAATATCTAATTTTTTTCTTTTGTTATGGGAAACAAAAAATGTGCTGTAGGGTGATTAAAAAAAAAAATAAATATTCTTTAATGAATAACTCAAAATTAATTGTTTTATCTGAAATTTTTTTTTGTAAATGTCAATGAAATGTTTTATTATTGCATTAAATAAGAATGTTATTAACTTATTCCTTATTTAGTGATTTCATTGTGGGTTTTATAGTACTTTTACCTAGATCCTAGTAAATTGATTTTAAGTCGTTCTTTTGCTCGTAGTTAGCTTACTTTATTATTATTTTTTAAAGGAAGATTTTATGCCCTTTTCATTTAACATTTAGGTGATGCCTGATGTTAATGCTGTATTGAAGCACATGAATGAATTCAGTGAAGAAGTAAGGAGTGGTGCATGGAAAGGTTACACTGGAAAACCTATCTCTGATGTTGTCAATATAGGGATTGGTGGATCTGATTTGGTTAGTTTGATTCTCTAGCATAAAATATTTTTATTATCATCTATAAATACGATAATGTGTTTGTATTAAGTTGTAGTTTCTACAAACATTTACAACAAAGAAAATTGAAAAAAAATTTGAGCTTTATATTAACTGTTATCTTTTAAGTTTCTGTTATAAAAAATATTTTTCAAATAATCATTACTTTACTCTGTGAGTTAATTTATTAAAAAAATATTTTTTCATTTAAAGAAAATAACTATTCACCACTTATTGAGTTGCTTTAATTTTATAAAATATAGACAGCAAAATGATAAATCACAGAACTTCAGGCTGCAAAGCAATACAATGGAAACAGGCAATAACATCCATCTGAAAATCGAATAACTTGTTTAAAACACAATAGTTCTTTTCTTTTTTTTTATTTAATGATTTTGCTGTATTTTGTCAATTTTTACGGCAAATAAATTACTAATTGCCTTTTATAGATTTGGTATTGGGAATTTTTATTTTAATTTAAACTCATTAAGATACATAATCTCTTTTTAAATTCTTAATTATTATTATTATTATTTGCAATTTTTTTTTTAAAATTGCACTGATTTTTCTTAAAATTTAAAATTTTTATATGGATAATTTTAGTGTTTTATTTTATTTGTAATTATGACATTTCTTTTCTTTCCTTAAGCATTTGTTTGAAATTTTAGCATTTAAAGATTGATATCAGCTTTCTGTGTATTTTATTTCAGGGTCCTCTAATGGTAACAGAAGCTTTGAAGGCATATCATAAGAGTGGGCCTAATGTACATTTTGTTTCTAATATTGATGGAACACATTTAGCTGAAACTTTAAAAAAACTTAATCCTGAAACATCTTTGTTTATTATTGCATCAAAGGTATTGTTTGAAATTTTTTATAACTTACTAAATGTTTGACTTATATATTTGTCTTCTTCATAGATTTCTTTTAATATAGACAAAATAGTTTTTATTTAAAAAATAATATGTATTATAAATTGCTAATGTTTGACAAAAGAAACATTCATTCTGCAATTCAGATTCATTAAATGTTATTTTCGTTCTTTTTAATTTGAGTTTAAAGTATAAGGATAATTGCCTTGTTATCTCTTCATAAAACCTGGTTTGCAAACTACTCAAGTATTTGTTTTTCAAATGTAAATTATAATTTATTAATTGAAAGTTAAATATTTGTTTAGTAATCAAATATATATGTTGTGTCAGTTTTCTAAAACCTTTTTGCAATTAAAATGCCATAAAGATATTAAAATATATTTATTTTTTAGACTTTTACCACTCAAGAAACAATTACTAATGCAGAATCTGCAAAGGCATGGTTCTTGAATGAAGCTAAAGATGTGAGTTTTCTTTTTTGTTCATTAATTAAATATGCTATTTATATATATATTTAATTATATTTTCAGATACTCTTCTTTTAACTTTGAAATCGCTCATATTTATTTTTCTATTATTATCCATAATAATATTTCTTTTTCTAATCTATTTATTTTGAATTAAAAACGTCATTCATTTTCTTAACATTTAATTTTATTTTAATCCCTACAAATTTATAAAAGAAATATATAATAATTTAATATCTTGTTTATTATTTTTAGAAGTGCAAATAACAAATATTTTTCAAAAAAAAAAAAAATCGTTTTTTAGGCATTATTTAATAGTGCCCTGAAATAAAGCAATTGATTTAATGAATAAAATAGATTGTATAACACATTGTAAATCACAAATAAAGAGTCAGAAAATCGATTGTTTTTTACTTCACTGTTATTATGTACCTCTTTTTTTAAATTTAATTTTTTTAAACAAACTTTTTAGTGTATACGTATGATTTTCAAAGTAAAAACAATTTCTTAAATATTTTCAAAGTGTTTTATGTTATTTTTTTATTTATTTTTAATTTAATTAATGTTTGTATTAATATTTTGTATATTTTTCTGCTGTTATTCATTGTAGATTTTCTGAGTGCATTGGTCGCACAGCCACCATAAACCTCCATCCTTGAAAAAATAGCGTTCTTGTCGATTGGTCTAAGCCCATTGCCAGTGTAAAAAAATGTTAAATTTATAGAAAAACTAGATAATTGAAAAAAAAATTACAAATAAATAAACAAATTAAAGAGATTAAAAAAAAATTACAGAAGGAAAGGAATTAAAATTACAAAATGAAAGCATACTGTAGTAAAAAAGAAAAGTGAAAAGTTAATAAAAACTGAGCACTGCCGTAATGAAAACCAGACATCCATTGCAGTATAGAAGAAAGCATTGGTCCTTTAAAAGAGGAAATAGTGATTTTAACTATTGATATTTAAAACAGATAGCGGTTTTTGGGGAGAGAAATATCATAGCTGTAATTTTGAAGATCTTGTAATACAAGATTGTTAGAGTTGAGAGATTATTATAAAAATTGATCGCTTGTTTTTTTCAACAAAACTGGGGATAGAGATGGCATATCTTATTTCCGCATTTCTGAAGAACCAAGGTGAATCCGTGATCATTCGGATAATTTTGTTTTGCAGTCTTTCGAGAATTGTGATGGTTGCTTTAGAAGTAGAGCCCCAAACTGGATTCGCATATGCTATAATGGGTCTGAGGTAAGAAAGGTAGATTAACTTTTTAAGTTCAATTGTTAGTGAGGAGTTTCTACGTATTAAAGGAAAGAAATTTCTTAATTGGTTATTAAATTTATTGCGAAGGTATTTAATGTGAGAGCAATTGTTAAGATTCTTATCAATATCACACCTAAGTATTTTGCTTCTTTAGACCAGAAAATGTTACTATTATAAATGGTTATGTTAGGAGTATTAAATTTATTTTTCCTGGTAAGTAGTACTGCTTCAGTCTTCACGATGTTAAGTTTAATCTTCCAATTGTTAAGCCAATTTTCAAGTTTATAGATATAATTTTGTAGATTTTTCTGAATAATGTGTGTGCGCTGCCCCTGAGTAATTAAAAGCTGTATCATCTGCATAGAGAGCTAAAATAATTTGTGATCTTAAGGAATGTCATTAATATAAATGTTATAAAGAAATGGTCCCAAGATCGAGCCCTGAGGTACCCCATCAAGAATATTACAGACTTTAGAGTCAGTATTTCCAACAGATACAACAAAATTTCTTTTCGTTAGGTAGTTTCTGATGGTAAGAATTAAAAAAGAAGGATAATTAAACTTAATCATTTTATAAATCAACCCCGTCGATCCACACTCTGTCGATGCTTTAGCGACATCCAGAAAAATAGCAGCAGTATCTCGCTTCCAGGAAAATCCTTCAGATATGGTTTCTGTAATGTTATACAGTTGGTGGGTGGTGGAAAGATTTTTAGTAAATCCAAATTGTTGAGAGATTAGAATATTAAGATTAGTAGAGTTTTCATTCAGAATATTAGCAATTACATGTTCAATTATTTTACTGAGAGAAGAAAGCAGAGAGATAGGACGGTAACTATTAAGAGAAGTAGAGTCTTTTCCAGGTTTGCGTATCGGAAGAATGTGAGCAGTCTTCCAACACTGCGGAAAATAGTTAGTATTAAGAATGGCATCAGTAATTTTACAAATTTGGAGAATGAATTTGAAAGGCAAGTTTTTGAGCATTTTATTAGTGATTGAATCAATACCAGGGGTTTTGTTAATTTTAAGAGAAGAAATACATTCGATAATAAAAGAAGCTTTAGTAGCTGGGATATTGTCAGCATCCTTATTTTGCGCTAAGAAGGAAGAAATAGTATTTTGAACTTCATTAGAGGTATTAAGATTATTAGTATTGTTTTCAGTAAATTGGTCTTTTAAAGTGTCTGCAAGAACCTCTGCTTTGTCAACGTTGGAGGTGACAGTCGTTTGATTATTAGTCAGAGACGCAATTGTGGACCGCTTCCTTCTGAAAGATCGTGATAGATTCCAGAGAGTTTCTGCTGTTATTTGCATTTAATATAAAATATAGTTTCTGTAATACATATAAAAATATAATTTTATTTAAAATAATTACGTGAATCCTTGTTAAAAAATATTAATTTCACGAATAACAAAATAATATAACCTTGACATTTAAGAGTATTTTGTTTTAAAAACTTAAATCAAATTTCTTTTTTAGGCTTCAGCTGTCTCTAAACATTTTGTGGCATTGTCAACAAACACTGTAAGTTCTTATTTATTTTTTCCTAAAATATAAAGCATTCAATTTTTTGCATTTAAGAATAATACTTGATGAAATACTTTTTCAGCCAAAAGTGAAGGAATTTGGAATTGATGAGAAAAATATGTTTGGATTTTGGGATGTAAGTTACATTTTATATATAGGTTGGTTTTAGTGATTTTAAGATTTCGGTTATTTTTAATTTTAAAATTAATTTTTTTTGTAACTTTAACTTAACTTATAATATTGTCTTCTTTTACAGTGGGTTGGAGGTCGATATTCATTATGGTCAGCCATTGGTCTTAGCATTGCTCTCTATTTAGGTATTTGTTGTATATATAATTCTTTGGGTAAATAAATAATTTAATTAGGCATATTTACAAAATTTCTGTTTTAGGTATGGACATTTTTGAAGAACTATTATCTGGTGCACATTATATGGATCAACTTTTTCAAACTTCTCCTCTAGAGAAAATGTATGTTAATGAATATTAGTAAAGTTTCAATTTTTTATTTCACAAATATGTTATTTTAAGATCCAAAATTTACTTTTCTCAGGTTCCTGTGATTTTAGCTCTACTCGGAGTATGGTATGGAAATTTTTATGGTGCTGAAAGCCACTGTTTACTTCCTTATGATCAGGTAGATTTAATTAAAAATTTTACTAAACATAAATTATAATTTCTATATCTAAGATATTCTTATAGATGTAAATATAAGTTTATTATATGAGCCTCTCAAATGTTCACATAGAACATAATTTTTGTTATTTATGTAGACATTTTGAAAATGTATTTGTTTTGTAAAAAATTATTAAATATCAGAAATTAGAAAATTTATCTGACATGCCTTGAGAAAAAAAATTTACAAAAGAAGCAGTTATTGTAGGAATATTTTTTTCCTTTCTGTTCAAAAAAAGTTAGGTTTTTTTCATTTTATATTTTTTTCTTGAACTTATTGATATATTTTCTTGCAACAAAGCAAATATATTTGCATCTAACATCAATTTACCAATTGCATTAATTTTGTAATTAAGTGTAACTCTAAAGAGTTCATAATAATTGAGTGTGACAAGCATTAGTTATCTAAATTTAATTAAAGGAAAATTTAGTCTTGCATGAAATATAAATTACTAGAGTGTAACTAATATATAATTTTTCAAATTTTCCTTAAAATTAAATTTTGAAAATGTATATATATAGAATTAGAAAGTACATTTTTTTATTGGTATTTTTTCCCCATAAGTAATTTAAATTAATCTTTATTTTTAATCTCTGTTGTAAATATCAAATAAAAATAAGTAAATCAACCTTCATAAATGTTTAACCAAAAATGAGTTGATATTAATTAAATAAATTTTCATTATAGAAACATCATTGTTGTTATCATCATTTATCATATAATGCAAAATTTATCATGAAGAATATTAAATAAAAAAAAAAAAATTGACTTAGCAATTTTGTTAATTTAATTTTCCAAAGTCTAATAATTATTTATTTATTTAACGACAGTACATGCACAGATTTGCTGCATATTTTCAACAAGGAGACATGGAATCTAATGGAAAATATGTTACTCGTAATGGAAAACTAGTAAATTACACAACTGGTCCAATTGTTTGGGGTGAACCAGGAACAAATGGACAACATGCTTTTTACCAACTTATTCATCAAGGTAGATTCTTTTGTATTTTTAATCTTTTTATATTTTAAACTTAGTAGCTTTATTTATTTATTTTTTTCTTTCAATAGATTATCTGTTTTATGTGGTAAAATAAAAAGTTATATAAAAATATAAATTTAAGATTAAGAAATAACAAAATATTGAACTTACATTGAATCATATTGAATTATTATACAGCTACTTTTACATTGTGAGTATATAAGATTATCTTTATCATACTTGATATAAAAAAAAAAAAATTTGGTAATTGTGTTAAGCAACTAAAAAATAAATTTTAAAACCAAAAATATTTAATAATAAAATAATATTTATTAATAAATATCACATACATACCTTCCATAAAAATACTTAAAATATATCAATAAATATGTCTAATAACATAAAAGAAAGCTTAATTTTGTAAGCAAGTTGTGATATTAGAAAAGTAATATAATTGATCTAAAAGGAGTTTTTGGCTTTTTAAAATAAATTAAATGTTCAATAAATGTAAATATAATGACACTCAATAAAGATATTTAATATTTTTATTGAACTTGATTTCTTTATTTACATTTATGTAAATTAATTTTTGTATTTGACATAAAAAAAAAATAACATTTCAGCGTAACCAGCTGCATTTGAATGAATATTTTATGTAAAACACAAAATTGGCAAACAGATGCTTATTTTTTAACAAGCTTTGGATCATTGCTATAAATAACAGAAGAAAAAAATTATTTATTATTTTTTTATGGTTAATTTTATGATCCATACATACTTTTCTTTATTACAATAACTTATATGAATTGAGTATTTTTTTTTTTTTTTTCATGTTTTAGTACCTTCAAGTTTCCCATTCATTTTATATTTTTCATTCTTCTTACTTGTCAAAAGTTTGTTTCTTAATGCGAAGATATATTATTCCACAGTCTGGCTAAACATCCTTGAAAATTTTTTTTAAATTACTTCCTTGTGAAGGAATAGTATAATTAACATAATGTTTTAAACAATAAATATGTGTGCTTTTTCGTGTATAATTTTACCTTGAAACATTCTGTATAATTTGTAACAGAAATTTATTATATTATTTGAAAAGAAAAGTACAGTCTGCCTTCTCACATACATACTTCTTAAAGTAAAAAAAGAAAATAGTTTAATTTGTTTTCCTGTGCAATTATTGCACTATTACTCATGCTTCAAATATTAGGTAGTTTCACTTCAGTAATGAATTAAAACATACAAATTAATTTTATCATATTTGATTCTATTGGGAGTTAAGAAAAAAAAAGATTACTGATTCTTAAAATGTATGAAAAAATTTACTATTCACCTAATGTCTATTTAATTTGGTCATTTTTAATTTGTTCATTGTAAAATATTTGCTTTATTTTTATAACATAAATTTATGTTTTTTTTTTAATTCATCATTCATAACTTGTAACCGAAATGAATTTTAAAAGTTATACTTGTTCTATTTTATCTTGGGATAAACCTTTAATGAACTTTGCTAATTTGTTTAATTAAATCAGTTCGTTTTATCATCATAGTAAAAATAATAATAATGACTAATCATTTGAAAGATTTATTGAATTTTTCCTTTTCTAGGCTGTATAATTAAACATAAAATTTTATTTCTGTATCAAATTAATTTTTTCCGAACACCTTTATGAAATTAAATCAAATCATTTATATTATTTCATTAGTTATTTATAATGAGAATATTTTATTTATTTAAGCAAATACTGAAAAACATTTTCAAGTCTAGTAATTTAAAGGTATGACAAAATAATGGATACTCATACATTTCCTTCATAAAATCAAAAAAAGTTTCTTTTTTTATAATATAGATAAAATGAAATCTTGTATGTGCATAAATATGATGTTTTAATACATGAAACTCATTTAACTAATTCATTTATGATTTAAAAACATTAAAAAATTGTTTTAATAAAACATTTAATATTAATAATTAAATAAAAATAAGACTTAATTTAAATTTTTTTTTTTTTTATTTCAGGTACTAGACTTATTCCTTGTGACTTCATTGCACCTGTCAAGACTCATAATCCAATAAAAGCTGGACTTCATCATGAGGTAATTCAATTGTTGTATTGAGAATTTTTTTTTTAATTTTGCTTTAGACACTCTTGTTTTTAGTCTTAAGTAAATTTAGATATTTCCATTACATGCTAATAAAAATGAAATTACTACAATGCATGTATTTTGTTGGATGTCTAAAATTTAAATTGGTCTTTATTTTGTGAACAAAAAATTACTTTTATATAAATTTTTTTCTAAATTTAGCTTAATAAATATATGCTTAAATTTATTGCTGTGTGATTTTTTTTAAATTTTTGAATATTTTTAATATTTTTATTGTTAAATAGTTCCATATTGGGTATTTAAATTTTTTTTTTTGTCTTTTAAATAACTGTAAAAGTGGAAAAATAATTTGAAAGATACAGAGAATATTTCCTTTAATATTCTTTTTGTTAAGGAGTTCTATAATATATTTTAAATTGTAATTTTTTTTTATTTTGAATTTAAGTCATTTTTTTGATAATATTAAAAAAATTACAAATTAAATCTTGATTGTATTATAAAAATTACCTTTAAAAGAATATACCTGCAGATTTTTAATACAATCTTATATATGTTGAAATTCTATTTTATTTTGGTAGATTTTACTTGCCAACTTTCTTGCTCAACCAGAAGCTTTAATGAAAGGTAAAACTGCTAGTGAAGCTGAAGAGGAATTACGAAAATCTAATATGAGTGAAGAGGAATTGAAGAAAATATTGCCTCATAAGGTATTTTATTTGAAGTTATCACCACTAGGTTATTAAAGTTATTTTTATATATTTGTTATTTTTATATATGGATTTTCTATATGATTAATTCATAATAACAATTCTTATATAGGTATTCCTTGGTAACAAGCCAACAAATTCAATCTTAGTAGAAAAAATTACACCTTTCAATTTAGGAGCGTTGATCGGTAAGTAGAAATTTGATAGAAATATTAGTATTTCTTTTTAATTAAATGTACCTAAATAATAGTTATGTTATTAAAAATAAATTTTCTTGAAATGGTAAACATTCTGTTTAATGGGGAAAGTCGATGAATCGATTATTTGCTAGGATTGCTAATCAGGTATATGTTGCACAAAGTTGATTTAAAAGGTTATAGTTATAGAAAGATAACAATATAATAGTGCAAAAAAATTTGTTATAAAAATTAAAATGACTTTTATTGCGCTTAAAATCTTTCCTAAATTTTCATTTCCTCCCCCTTGGTGATGCTATTTTTTTAATCCGTCCCACTTGGTTGCTTGCAAATTTTTCACATGATCTGTGGTTGGACTCTACCTATTTACAGATATATATGTAAATTTTTTTTTAAATTAGCAACATTCATTATTCAGATTCGTTTTTGTAAAATTTGTCTGTTGCCACATTGAAAATTTTCTTTGACATAATTTCCTGATTTCATGTAATTTAGTATTTCAATAAATTGTAATTTTGAGTTATACATATCCATTTATCTTCTAGCAATGTACGAGCACAAGATTTTCACACAAGGTGTAATATGGGGCATAAATTCCTTTGATCAATGGGGGTAAGTAGTTAATAAATATTTTATTTTTAATTTCTTTTGTAGCTTAAAAGTAAGCTTTTTCATTGTATATTTTAAAATTTATTTGTGTCTTTATACAATATAAATAAAAAATTCGTTAAAAGAAGACTTCATATGTGTTATTATATATTTTAGAAATTTAATGAAATTTTACTAATGTAATTTTATTTCAGGGTTGAATTGGGTAAACAGTTGGCAAAATTGATTCAACCAGAATTAAAAGGAAAAGATCCTGTTTCATCACATGACAATTCTACAAATGGCCTCATTAATTTCATTAAAAAATATAACTAAACTTATATGTTCAGCATTTTCATGGAGATTCCTTGTGTGTCAAAATTGAATACTATCAATATATTGTTATAAATATAATACTATAATATAATTGTTAATATTTGTTATTTTGTTATACTTTGAATTTAATTATATATCCATGGTTGTGATAAATATTTTAAATTTTTTCAAAGTATTTTTGTTATTGTTTCCTTTATTTACATCTTGTTTTAAAAAAATCAAAATTTATTGTAAGTGTTGTGATCCTTTTTTTCCTGTAATTATAAGAATTTTGTTTACATGAAATATTGATCATTGCTTTAGAAATACAAAACTTTATAGTATTATTAAAGTTGTAGAGCTTTTTGTCAAGAATAAAATAACTGTTGCTATATAGGAGTTTATAATTTATTAAAACATAATCATATTTTACATTAAAAAGTAAGTTCCATAATGATTTTGCTTTCTCAATATTTATCCATTTAAAAATAGGAAATTTTTATATTGATTTCATATTTAACTTTGATTTCCCTTTTTTTTATATATATTTAATTTCCACTGAAATTGCTGTCAAGTTTTTTTTAACAAATTTAATAAGTGTATATTCTGAAAATATTTTTCAGTAAACCATAAGAAATTGCTGTTTATGCTTTGGATACTTGAAATACATTTTTAATTAAAAATTGCATTTAATTTAATACATTTTTTACGTTGTAAAAATAATAAAAATGCATTGAAATGCCCTATTGTTTTCTATATAAGCATATTTGTACTCAAATTTCAAGTTGATTGTGAAAAGTTTTAAAAACAATTTATTAACTATTATTGATAAATTTTCCAGTGTGATATTTTTCTGAAGAAACTTAAAAAGTAAAAACGTTTTTAAAATTTAAACTGGAAAGAATTTTTATAGTGAATGCCAATTACTGTACTTATTCCAATTTTTTTATTTAAACATTTCATTTTAACTAAAATGCAAATCCAGCAATTATTATATTTTATTTCAGATTAGTTTAATAAAAACAATATATTTTTAACTTATTTTATATAAATCTAAAATTTTGTTTTCCAGTTCTCAAATATAAAGTTTTTAAAATACAATTTTTTTTCCAATGTAGGTGCACTTATTCTCTATAAATTATTTAATAATATCTATATAAGCATGCATTTTCAATATAAAATATAGATATGAAAATCAAAAATGTCCTTTTAATTTTTATAATTATATTTTACTAGTAATCTTCAAAAAGTGTGCATTTGAAATGGAATTGTTAAGGAAGATTGTTAATTTGAATAGTTAAATTGTTTTAAGTGATTTGAATAAACAAATAATCATAAAATATATATATTTTTTTTTTTTTTTGTAAAGAATAAACATAATATAGTTATAATTTTTATATGAAGTCTAATGGTACTAAAGTTTCATATTAAACTTTGTCTCTAAGATAATGTTTAATGTTTCTTATAGATAACATGAAAATTAAAATTTAATTTCAAGTAAAATGCAGAAGAAAATATTTTCAGGAAATCTCTAAATTTATATTTATTATCAAATTCTTCTAGATTATTTTTTTATTCAAATCAATGTTTTGCATTGGTACTATTTGATTGATATAACTGACTTGGAATACAAGAGATGGCAATCCTATATTCAAATGTCATATTTCTTTCAAGTTAAGTTAAAATTGTAATTAAAAGGTAAATTATTAACTTACTAGATATTTTGTTTGAAACTAAAAATTTTTATTATCCGGCAGAAACTAATAAAAGATCAGATTCATAAATTTGTAGTTTAAAGTCATGTTTTGTCAATTAACTTTTCTTCAATTTGAGTCATCATATTGATACATATATTGAAGATCACATAATAAATGAAAAGCAGCCTTAGGTGTATTTCTCAAATCATTTTACTACTTTAAAATAGATGGAATGTCTGTCACAATTCATATGTGAGTATTGTTCTATCCTAATTGACCTTTTCCCATTTTATTTTACAAAAGAGTATTTTGTCAGACATGAAGTAGGAATTGGGCGAGATAAATGTATTAATTGGAAAGTTCTTCTATGGTGTTTGAAGAGAAGCATCTGAACACTGATCCAAGAATTTGCGTTGGTTTGGTTTGACACACACACAAGGGCTAAACAGCCTGGGACCTAAAGTTTAAAGTGGATTCTGAACCACTACAAACATCCATGGCACCACCGGCACTCGAACCCGAAACCTATGGTACCAAGCGCTAGCCATCAGGCATCTATAATTTTTGTTGGTCTGGGATTAAACAAAGTTATAATATGGCTGACCATAAATACTGCAACCTGGACAGTATTAAATCTGCAAAATCACAAGTCTGATATACTGAAAATGGATATTTAAGCACATATCAAATATTCATTTAATTTATTGAATACTCAAGTATATTTTATATATAAATTATAAAAAAAACTAAAATAGTGATGGATTATGGCTGATAAAAATGACTATTATTATAAGATGTTGTTTTAGTGAAGATCAAGCAAGCAAAATCATTATCTAGAAGGAAAAGTGCTAAATTCCAAAAGGTGTTAATTAAACAGTAGTCCCCTCCCCCATACTGCAGGTCAATGAAGAACAGATGCTGATGATATAACAGAATGCTTTCTGTGACAGTTTTTTGTTAAAAAAAACTTGTTATATTATTATAACTAAACTAAATTATTTAAATATCATATCTAAAAAATAAGTTGCTAACTACCAATGAGATTTATATTATATAAAAAATAAGCATTATTTATAAAAGTGATGCATATTAATGTATAACACAAAGAGATGTTTATTCATGTTCGTCACCAAACTTTTCTATTGAGATACTCAAGGTGATTGATTCAATGATTCTACAGTTAGCAATCAGTTAATCAATTGGCAATAAATTCTTTGTCTTAATTTTTAATGATTATTTACACGTTTTCTGCATGTTATAAATTGCGGCCTATTTACTATTATAAAATGATTGCTATCACAGAGTTATTTGTCACAATTCTAATTTATTTAGTTCAAGTTTGAAATAAAAGGAACATGTTGCTTTTCCGACTTCAACTTTCATAATGCTCAGTTCGAATATGTATTGATATTGGATGAGTTTCTGTTACTTAATCCAATTGCTCTTTTTGTGGTTGTTGCATCGAAACCCAGGTCCCCGTGCATAGGGAAGTCAATGACCTATGTCCAGTAAACATCCTGTCTGGCAGGGGGTGAGATGACGAGAGAGAGAAATGAATGTAAGAAAGGGGAGTTGAACAACTGGAACCAAAGAGAAAGGTCGTGTGGCTAGTCCATCCTCAGTGTGATGGCTGCCTAAATAAAGGAGATTAATTAATACAGTCCACTTCGTGTTATTCGTGTGTGTGTCGAATATTATTTGAGTTTATTTGTGTGTGATCGAGCTGTTGAACAGTGGCTTTCCAAAGGAAATAAAGTACTTATATATATTCTTTAATTTGGGTAAGCTGCCTATATTTTTTTCTTTAATATTTGTATAAGTTTCTTATTTTTTAAATATATTTGTTTGTGTCCATAGTTTTGTTTCATGACGAAACTGTTTTCTGTATAGCACTTTTCGTTTTATTAGTTTTAACATGGCGAGTGCCATTTCCGTTTATTTTATTTTTATATGGGATATACCTCGGAGAAGAACTGCTCTTCAAAATGCAACGTAATATTTTAGAATATCTGCAGATCGGTACGAAGCTCAGTCATTTACAATTATATGTGAGATTTCGGATGGAACAATTCCAAAAGCTATCCGAAAATCCCGAAGAATACTTTAACATCAAAAGTCACAATACTTAAACACGTGGATAACATACGTTTCCCCCATTAAGGAAAAGTACTCATCTCTACAGATCATTTCCAAACAACTCAAAAACTCGCCAATATTAAGGCAATTATGGGTTTTCCCATAATTACATCTTTTACCCGGAAAAAAAATAATAACCAGACGCTGTCTGATCCATGATATATCGATAACGGTATAAAACTAGCAGAATTGACCATTGAACTTGAGGAAGAAAACAATTTTTATGTTACTGAACTTCGAAGATTTGTTAGCAATAGAAAGCCCAAATTACCCTCCTCAATTTTAGTGACTGTTCTAGGCACTATAATGCCAAAATATACTTATGACTAACTAGGCAAAAAAGAAAAAAAACTTTATTCTTTGATAAACCCCGACAGGAGTCGAATTTGTTTTTTCCTTCACTCATTTGAGTTGCTTTAAAAATTCTGTTTGCGAGCAATGTAGCGGTCCTCATACTCTCTCGTCTTGCAATTCGGGTTTCCTTAAATGAATTCAACAGGTGATTCCCATAAAGCCACAGATACAAAATGCTCAACGAAAAGGCAGAGGGAAAAGTTTTTAAATTCAAACCCTAAATCGTCTGTCCTTTATTAAAGCTCCCAGATTATATAAACCATGGAAGTAAGAAACATATCAAAACTCCAAACTGTATCCGCTACACATTCAAGTTTCACTACTAACGAAGAATTAACCCAGTTATTTAACCAGCACAAGCATTATTTTTTTTATTATTAAGAACATTTGACAAGTTGAAATATCTTCTTTCCAGGAATCCATTAAAACATTATCAGAAAATTTCACTGCAACAATTTAAGTTCACTTGGACAATCATTTAAGAACCTCTCTTATCCTCCAAATATCCAGCATTATTTAAAAGAAATTTTAAAATCTGAATTCGGATTCTTAAAATATCTTGACAATCTTTAATAAGACAATCAATCTTAATCTTGAACTTGAGCACTTTGATCAGAGTAATATACCCTCTTATCATCGAAAATATAATGACTAGTCAGACATTACTACTCAGTAAACTTTATTGGCTCTTTTTAGATCCTTTTTTTTTCTAATTTTTTTTCCTGTTTTATTATTATTATTATTATTTATTTATTTTTTATGTTCTTTAAAAATGTAAACATTGTTTAATGGAATGTCGGAAGCATTCGAACTATTTTTTTTTCAGTGACAGAAATTATATGTAACCCTACAATTAGAGGTGCTTCCTTTCATTTAATACGTTTGAGAAGTCAAATTTTGCTGATTACCTTAGGATCTACGTTATTCTTTATTATGTTATTTATATTCATTTTTTTCTTATTTCTTCTAAGAGCAATTGGATAAATTGAGATAAAGCAGCTTATGCAAGCACCTCCTCAAGTCAAGTCAAGTCAAGTCAAGTCAAATCAAATTGCAATGTTTTTTGTTTATAGCTTGTGTTTCGTCATGACTGCGAAAGATTTTAAAAAAGAATGAAGTTTTATTAAAATAATTACCTTTAAAAATTTATAAATGATATTTCAAAATTTCTCTTGCTATAACATTTTTTTCTGAAGTCTTTTCCAGTATTTTTGTGCATTACATAAGATAGAGAAAATGTCTTACAAATATTTTTTAAATACAACCTCTAAAATGACAAATTCAACGTATAAAAATTATTTAAAGGTAGAATTTCTGTATTTTTTACAAGTTTAAACCAACAATTTTTTTTTTTTTTTTTTTTTTTTTTTTTGTAGATTTGTATGTTTTATTTTAAATATTTAAATGGTTTTAGGGTCACTGGAAAATTTTTTCACGGCATTATGTACCATCTATTGCTGGAAAATCACCAGAATCAATTGAAAAATTCAAACCAATTTTTTATAAAAATTTTAGGGCTTGTTTTTGTAAGTATAAAATATGCTATGTCATATTCTTTCATCATAAGGCATGCTTGATTATATTTTTATTTGGCTCTATTGATAGTTTTATGAGTAACAATCTATTATTTTGATATTTGCAGAGCATTCGCAAGAATAGACCGGGTGCACAGATTTTGCAACCGAATAATTTATTTCATCCTATGAATGGTAATTTTGAGAAAGTTGAATTAATTTTGATTTATTTTCAAAGTCTTATAAAGCATTTAATATTAATATAAAGCATAATTTATTTTAGTTTTCGTAAATAAAAAATTTGGTAATTTTCTAATGATGTATTGATAAATTTTTTTTTTAAACATAGTTTTTGAGATTTATTATGTTGAAAGGCAAGCTCAGCAGACAAAAAAATGAGTCACTGTGGTGCTCCAAGCTCAGAAGAGTCATTAAACCTTTGTATATGAAGTAGCCATAGAGTTACATGCTCAACTATGAGCACACTTCTTCATTGTAATCCTAAAGTAATAACATTCACTGAGAAATTTTTGTTTCAAGTGGGAATTTTACATAGAGATTTGTAAATACAAGGATGTGGCAGAGGGGCAAAAATTGTCGAAGCATGACCTTTCTTCCAATGGGTCATGCCATCACCATATGGTGAGTGAAGCTGCTAAATTTAATGATGTGTCACTGCAGGCTGTTCAATGAGTCTACAAGCAGTGATGTAACATGCAGCCATGAAACACAATGTCAGAATTGTGGGCAGAAAAAGATCCTAACTGAGAGGAGTTTCACATCACACTTCATTGACATTACAATGAAAATCACTTCCAAACTCAACAGGAATTACTATAGTTAGTTAATGAAGTCCATTTCTACCTGTCAGTGAGAGAACATTGAGACAGGAATTGAATGCAATGTAAATTTAAAATCGGGTACCAGGCAAGAGACATTGCTCCCATAGGCACAAGTTTCATGCCTTCATTAGGCAGAAATCATGGAATGTAGATAGTAGCTGTGGATGATGTGGTCTGATGAATCATGTATTTGCCTTTCTTCAAATGATGTTTAGTGTCGAGTGCACCAAAACTCAAATGAAGAATTTCATGAATGGTGCACAAGCATTTTCATCGCAGTCAGAATATGTGGAAAGGGAGGTTCAAGCCAGAGATAAGTCTATGATATTTTGTATTATGGATTGTACCTGTTCTCTGAGGTTACCTCTAACAACCAATGTGTTTATTTTAATATTATTGATCATCAAGTTTTGGCTTTTCTTTCATCATCATGATGAGTATGTTGTGGGCATCTCCATTTTTCAAGATGACAGCAACAAAGTTCACAGCCTGGATTGATTTTATGAACATTCACACACACTATTGCACCTACACTGGCCTGCAACTTGACTTGAAGCCCATTGAAAATTTGTGAGTCCTGTTGAAACAACAGATAAAATACTGAAATCTGTATCCCTGTAATTTGGCCTATTTACATGATCATATTCTTGGTGAGTGACTTGTACTGGGTGTGACCTACTGCAGAACCATGCAGACTCCCTTCCTAATCAAATCCAGGTGATTATCAAATGCAGAGGCAGAGTTACATGGCATTAATATGATTTCTCAACCGGTGACTAATTTTTTTTTTTGTTTTGTTAGTTTGTATCAACATTTATTTTATTCTGTTTTCTGAAGTTTTATAATTTTTTTTATATAATATGTTGTACTTAAAATTTAATATACTAAAAAAAATTGCATTCTTAATTTATATTAAATTTTAAAAGATTTCAAGTAGTCACCAAGTAATGATTCAAAACTTAAATCAAAAATGCAAAGTTCTCTTCAATGCAATTTATTCATTATTTATAAATAAATATGCATTCAATTTAAATGATGAATGCCTATTATTTTATAAAATTTTAAAGGAATAATTATTTAATTATAAATTCAATTTTTGTTTTTTATTATTTTTTATGTCCTGTATTAATTATTATGTGCTCATTGTGTATTTATATATTTTTCTTATATCCCTTCTAAATAAATATTTTTAAAGAGCATATTATTATGTTAATAGTAAAAGTAATCTAAAATTATTTAAGTTAAAATTCTTAAAAACTGTAAAACCATAAAGTAATAACAAAAGTTAAAATTGTAAATAAATGCAAAAAAAAAGTTAAGAAACACTTGTGTTTTATGTTGGAAAACTTTTTATATTTTATTGTTTTATTATTAATTCTTTTTATTTCTTACTGAGCATTTTATTTTTTTTAGTAAAAAAATAGTAAGCACAAAATTTAAAATTAGAAAATTGTTTTTAAGGGTAAAAATATATAGATAGACCTGTTCAAGATAAATAAAAACAAGCATCTACTTTGATATAATAAAAATTTTTAAAGAGCATATTATTATGTTAATAGTAAATGTAATCTAAAATTATATAAGTTAAAATTCTTAAAAACTGTAAAACCATAAAGTAATAATAAAAGTTAAAATTGTAAATAAATGCAAGAAAAAGTTAAGAAATACTTGTGTTTTATGTTGGAAAACTTTTATATTTTATTGTTTTATTATTAATTCTTTTTATTTCTTACTGAGCATTTTATTTTTTTAGTAAAAAAATAGTAAACACAAAATTTAAAATTAGAAAATTGTTTTTAAAGGTAAAAATATATAGATAGTCCTATTCAAGATAAATAAAAACAAGCATTTACTTTGATATAATTGTTTATACCATACATCTAACAAACTATTTAAATAAAATATTTCATATTAGGATTTATCAATTATAGCTATGTATCTTTACATTTATAAACAGTTCAATATTATTTAATATTCGTATGTTTAAATTTATTTCATTATATATTTTAGGCATGCCATATCGATATTTACGAATTTCTTCTGCTGCTTATAATTCAGAAGATCCAAATAAGAAACCAGATGATGATGGTGAGCATTTGTTTATATTTGTTATTTTGAAAAAATATTAGAATTGATTAGATATAAAAATGATGAGATTGCCTTGGCAAGAAATCATTAATTCATTAAACAAAATCAAACAACAAATGCATACTTTTTATTTTGATGTTATGAGGCATTTGAGAGAACAAATAAGATGGAAGTCTGAAGAAACAAGTCTTAGGTTCTTCCACGTTGTGAATATACTTTCCCACTCATCACCCTTTTTATCCACAAATTTTTGGAGAAAAAGAAGTGATTGTCATCCTGCAAAAAGAAAGTAAAAATACATAAAGATTCATCAATTATTTAAAAATCTGGTCTCATTTTAGACAGACTTTGCATATATGTTAGCATATAAAACTTTATTCCATTTTGCCAACATTTTCAAAACATATTCTGTTAATTTTTTGCAGTTTGTTATAAAATATATTTAATTAACAATTTATTCTAAAAAAGGGAAAATATTACTTCTTTGTTGAATATTTAAAGCCATGCTAAATGATCTTGCAAATCATTAAAATAATAATAACTAACAATTGTGGAAATTAGAAAGAAGCCAGATTTTTACAAAAGTAGATTAAAGAGCATGCATATTATACATCAGTGTGCAAAAAGCCTCGAAATGAAGTTATAGATAAAAAGTATATAAAAAAAAATTATAATAAAGCTTATGATCCTTCTGAAAAATGTTTTCTCTTTTATTTTGACAATAACTCTTAAATGCTTATTACTTTTAGATCTCCAATATCTTAAATTTCCAAAATTTTTTAAATACTTTTTATAATTGAAAAAATATTTTATTATTTTCATGCCATATATATAATCTATTTTATGTATGGCAGGGGCATAAAAACATATCTTGCATATATAAAATGTCAAAACAGGAACAAATTGTTTTTGGATTATACAAGATCTTTCATTATTTATTTTATTTATTTATTGGCTTAAATTACTCTTATGCTGTAAATTATAGGCAGGAAATTATGATGTAGACAAATTATGTAAGCTGCAAAGTTTACACCAACAGCATTTATCTGATCTGGAAGTGAAAGAAAAGTTATGAAGTTTATAAATGTGACTGAAAGTGTATTTACATGTTTTTCTTTAATACAATTTTGATAACTTCTTTGTATTGCCATTTGGTCTAATTATTTTGATCACTTGATGAGAGAGAAGAAGATAAGAATAACTAATGATGAATTTAGTCATCTAACTTTTATTACTTTTTAAAAATAAGATAACTTTTAAAAATTATATATTTTTTTTACTATGTCAATTGAGCTTTTTTTTTATTTTAGATGAAAAATCAGCTACAACAATTAAGTATCTCTTATGGTTGACATTAGCCTATGTTGTTGTGACCCTCTTCTCCATTTCCTTTCCAAACAGTAATCAACCCGAGGTTGTACGCTATGTTTCTTGGCATGAATTTGTTTATCATATGCTGGCTAGTGGAGAGGTATGTTTTGAATAAGAAATATTAATTAGTTTTACATTGTTACTTTACCCTTGTTAACTATTGAAATCATTATAATTTTTAGGTTGAGCAAGTTGTTGTTAGTCCTGAGGTAGATCTTGTCACAATTTGCCTTCATGATAACGCTGTAATCAAAGGAAAATTGGTAAGTTATATAGTTCTTAAATATTTAGTTTGGTTAAATATTTAGAACTTCTTTAAATGTTTTTACAAATAGATTTTATGATTATATGAATAACATATTCCTTTTTTACACCAATTTCAAACAAGTTTCTTTTTATCTTTCTAAGTACTAATCTGACAGTGATTTATAGATAATTGTTTCTTCTTGTGCCTATTAGATATAAACCTATGAATTTATAACCTTGCTAAATTTATAAGCTTATTTGAGACATATTAGCCATATTAATGGTTCTTTAGTCTAAGTAAGACATATAAGTGTAACCTATAACCATATATCTAATAAGCCATTTAAACAGGCATAAAAATGTTCAGTAAAATTAGATTTATGAATCCAAAAGAAACATCACCAATTGAAGTTTACAATGAGCAAAAGTATTTATCATAACCTTCTCTGCATGTATATACAATTTCAAAAATATTTTTGGTAAAGTTGTTGAATATCAGAAAATATTAATAATTTATACATTTTAGCGATTTTTCCTGATGTGGAGCCTATGCCTGATAGGCAAAAATATCAACGAAAATCACCTCGAAATGTGCAAGAAAACATACCATACCAAGAATAATACCATTTCCATCTTCATATTTAACTAAATGTGTATTTAGTGCCATAAATTATTGCTGATAAGAGAAAGAAGAAATCGTAGATTATAACATACTTAGACTGGAACAAACAGTATTGAAACCTAACATAAAATCTCTTTGTTGCAAGTATTAAATACAAAAATCTCAGTTTAAATAATAAATCATTAAAATAATGTAGAAAAAAAATTTCATTTATAATTATTTTATGCTTTAATTAAAGTTTTGTGTTATATGATTTGAAAATTTATTTACTGTGTTTCCTGATCCTAGTGTTTCCTAGTGGTTTCTTCTTAAATCTATCATTTTTAGTGAACAATATAGTTTTTTAATATTAATAATTATGTGTAAATTAACATATGGGGCATAAGAATTTTAAAAGGCTTAAGTTAGTCATGCACAGAAGAGGTTTCAGAAATACTGCTCTCTAAGAAAGTACTTCAATAATAGTCATTCAGAATAAAAAATTTCTAGCAATCTATTGAGAGACATTTTTTTTAATAATTTGCATCAAATTCACGCTATATATTAGTCATTTATTATTTATTAGTGATAAATTTGTTCTATGTTATTGTAACTTTTCTAATAATTCTAATGTTAATATAGAATATGTTATGGATAAGTTTTTAAAATGGGAAATTAGTAAATATCTTTTTTTCTTATCAAGGTTGATCATAAAACTTATCATATGAAAATAGCTGATATAGAAAAGTTTGAAGAAAAACTTAGAGAAGCAGAAAAAAATTTTGGTGTTATGCCAGGATTTGGAGTTCCTGTAGTGTATGCAAGAAATCAAGAAAGTGCCTGGCTTCTGCTTTTATCTTTGGTTGCTGCTAGTTTAATGGGTATGCTATTTGCTAGGAATGTTCATATTAAAGGTCCTCCAACCATGGACTTTTTGTAAGTTAATCTCTATGCTACCTGTGCTGTAAATTGATTTTTATAAAAATATTTGATTATTTAAAATTATATTTATTGAATTATGAATACAAGTTACTATGTAATTTTGAATTAATTCATTAACTGAAATTCCAACAGAATTAACTTTTGTAAGATAAAATATATTCCGCTGTATTTAATTAGCTTGTAAAAAATTTTAATTGACACGCCACACTTTACGTTCTTTAAATTTCTTCCTATGATTGTATTTTTATACCATAATTAATTGCATTAATCAGGCTGTAACATGTTGAAATTTTTAAATTGATATGTCATTCATTTATTATTGTGCTACTATAATATATTAATTTTATATAGATGTAAAACTTCAAATATGGAAATTGTTTTTAAATCATAGACAACAAATTTGGCTTCTAAAAACTCTGTCAACCATCAAATTTTAGCAAAATTTTTAATAATTGTTTTCTAGTATGAATTATGATCATTTTAGTTTACTTTTGACCTTTCATTTTGTTGTCTTCAACACAAAATTATTTTCATATTTCAAAACAAATAATCTCCTTTTTCCTCATTTGATAATGCATATTTCATTAAGTGTTAAGTAATTAGATAATTAATTTTAAAGTAAAGTACCACTTTTTTTCTTGCATAATAAATAAGCATATATATATCTGTCATTGCATTAAATTTGAGTTTGAAGCACATGGTGGTGATAGGGAGATAATTACTAGTAAGCTTATTAAAAGGAAAGGGGAAGGTGAATTGTTATCTATATTTAAAGCCCTTCATTCTCTCTGTCCCTGATATTTTAAAAGTTAAAAGATTGTGGGTATTATGAAGCTTTTTCTCAATGAAAAACAGTATCAAAGAATAAATTGCTATATAACAATAAAGAATGTTTAGCTGTATGTATAAACTTACCAAGTAGAAGAAAGATCATTATGGTTGAGATGGCGATATAGAAGTACAAATTTTTATAGCACAAATTTATATTTCTGCGAAACAAGCAGATTGCATGTAGTCATAAATTATTAATTATTAATTTAATTGCCTTTTTAATTAAAATAGTTATGTCAGGATTAATATGGTAAAGTAAAAATCCCTTTTAATTACTAAACTGTAAAAAAAAAAAAAAAAATTTTAAAAGATGATTAAGAATGTTGTGTAGAAAGCCTTTTGTGTATATTATCAAAATTTTCACCTTTTGACTTTAAAAATTACCTTTTAAATAAAATTATTCCAAGTATTTTTCATTTTGTTTACAATTCATTTGTAGATTATGAACTGTATATATGAGGAAGTAAAAATATCGTTAAATAAATATAGATAATATAAATACTATAAAATTTAAATACCTAGAAGTATGAAGTATTTGAATAAAATAATTTCAAAATAAAAAAAAATTTTTTTTTATTTTGCCATAAAAACACCTCAATAATGTACCAAATTGAGTTAATTTTTATTGTTTGGCGATGGGCATTCTATCATCGTCATTCTATCACCATCTATGATTTAGTGACCAACATATACTCCGATAGAGTGTGCTAAAACTATGATAATCAAACATTTTGCAAATATCTAAACTAATTTTTTTTCAGAAATTTTTAAAAATTTCAATTGATAGTTAAGATTGAAAATTTAATGTTTTGAATTTTAAGCCATTTTAAATTATATTATAATTACAAGAATAAATTTTTAAGGAATTTTTAGTGAGAATTCATAATTATAATTAAAATAAAACAAACAATATCTCTAATTAGCGTCCTTCAATAAATAGAAATGACGACATGCTTTAAAATTCACTAGATAATAATTATGCAGAAGCACTGACAAACAAATGTCAAATGCCTTGAAATCGCTTTTCCCTTTGTACAGTTCAAATTCACCAATCATCTCTGAAATTGCATTAATGTTGATATCAAACTAGTTTTGAAAAATCAGTATTTCAATGCTGGACATCAAAATCACATTAACATTGATGTTACACTATCTTAAATCGAAATTTCCTTAACGTAAGAATAATAAAAATATATGTGATTCATCCAGAGCTAGTTATCAGGTTTAAAAAAATTACTTCAAAGATTTAATTTAAGAGAATATATATTACATTATATAAGCATGTTCATAACTATTTTTTAAATAAATTAAAGACTTTTTAAATTTTTAGTAATAGTTATTAATCCTAAAACTAATTAATGGAGGTTTTTTAGATGTGTATGTGTAATATAATGAATGGCCTTCTGAAATCATACACATAATTTTTGTTTTCACTTTATATAACATGTTTAAGTTTTAATCAGATATTACTTTCATTAAGTAGTTAAAAAATCAAATTATGATTATTATCAAATTATTTTTCGTTACTTATTATTTTATCTTTTAATAAATATAGAGGTAAGTGTTGTGGAAACATAAAACTATTTATTCTTTTTTATACATATGATACTACTTTTCATGCTAAATAAATTCATTTTCTATTCTTAAAAGTCTCAACTAGGTCGAGCAAGATTTACCATTGTAGATTCCTTAACTGGATCAGGCAAAGGGGTTCAATTCAGAGATGTAGCTGGATTGAAAGAAGCTAAAATTGAAATTATGGAATTTGTAGACTACCTAAAACGACCTGAAAAATACAAAGTAAGTCTTTCAACATTCCTTGCAATGAAAAAGAGAGGGAGAGAGTATTTTTAAATTATAATATTTATCTTTTATTTTTCTGTGTATTTTCCTTACAAAAATTAATTTTTATCATTATACAATCTGCTGATTCTTAAAAAAAATTGAATCATAAAAAATATAGTCATCATTTGTGTTGAATGTGTTTTCTATAATTCGTGATTGAAAATTTATTTCAATTCAATGTGCCTTATTTATTAATGTGCTTTTGTACAGTAGTAGAAAAACTTGTACATTACTTAAACATTTGTATTTTTTTAAAATTAATATCATCTTATGGAGTTTATTAATTATTAAAAGTTTTAAATTACATTAGTATGTAAGCAGTGTTTTTAAAAATTATAACTCACAAATTTTATTATCTGCTAGATTCTTTCATAAGAATTTCATTAGCTCTTAAATTCTTTCAAAACTTTTAACAAAAATACTGGTTAATCATGTTTTATTGGTTAAATCACCAATTAGATTATTTCATTGTTGGTAAATATTGTAGAATGATTTATTTTCTTCCATATTATGCAATACTTTTTGATATTCTTATGATGAAACTGTTTTTAGTTTT
Source organism: Caerostris extrusa (assembly GCA_021605095.1). Lineage (NCBI taxonomy): Eukaryota > Metazoa > Arthropoda > Arachnida > Araneae > Araneidae > Caerostris > Caerostris extrusa. The sequence continues at coordinate 101,241 of BPLR01011193.1, forward strand.
TAAAAGAAAATCCTAATTAATTTATTGTTATATTAGAAGGATATTCTATTCAACAAAAACTAACAAAAAATAAAACAAAGTTATCTATTATTTCTATTATACCAAAGAAGTTCAAAGATATGTTAAATAAATTGCTAAACAAGAACAGAAAATCCAATAAAGCCAACAGGGTAACAAAATTAAGTTTAAAATACACTAAAGATTCAGTATTTGATATCACTGGATTTGTTTTCTGAATAAGTTTATAAAGCAGATTTTGAAGATAATAATACTTAAACTCATACAGTAAAGCACAAACAATAGGCCTCAAGGAGTTAAGCTAAAAAAAAAAAAAAAAAAAAATCTGATATTTTCAAAGATGGCAAAGTGGGATTAGGTCAAATGACATTAATATTGGAATGAAATAAAATGTTGCAATATTATATTCAATGAGCAAAATAAAATTTGCTTTTTTTTTTTTAATCAGTTGAACTAATATGCTTGTCGTTTAAAGACAAAAACTTTTGATCAGAGTTTCTCAAATATCAGAGTAAAAAATCTGTTTAAAAGGATGGCTTTAAACTATAATTCAACCAGTTTCAAGGGTACCTCTCCAGTTATTCCTGTAATAAGATATTCTGAAAAACTGCTTGATGTTAAGATGTTTTTTCAGCAAAGGAAATATTTTTATATATAAAAACTATATTTTTATTTGATAGTGTACCTTGCCATCGTGAAAGATCAAGTAATTAAATGTCCCAATACAAACTTCAGATTTAAAATCGATTAAAAATAAATGACATAAAATATAATATAAAATCTCATAGAAAGTGAGCTCGTAATTATGGTAACAAGATGAAACAAAAGAGGTTTTCTTGATTTGTTGGAAATATTGATTTCTTCGTTAAATAAAAAAGATAGCAAATCAAGCATAACAGACATTCATATTTTTACATTGTTCATCATATTTCATGTGTTTTTCAATTTTTAAATGTTACTTAAAATCACAACTTTTCGCCTATTATTAAGTGATGCAAAATTTTTGGTCACTATATTATAACGTAAGAAGAATAAATTACTAAAATAAAGGGTACTATTCTTTTTTATTTATATTAATTAAATTAATTATGTTGAAAAGTTAATCCAATTAAAAAGTTTTTATTTCATATTTATTAATAAGAATTATATAATATTGAATAAAGAATTAGACATTAATTGCATTGTGCAGTCTCTGTTTTATTTCTTAAATTATGCTTACATTTTAAATTATTCATATTTATTTGTATAATTTTTTTCCCAATAAATAAAAAAAAAAAAATTAACTTTTAGTTACTTAGCTTATATTCTTACTGAAGAGCTCTGCTCTTTATTTCTCCTAAGTTATGTTTATTTATTTCTATTTAAAGTAAAAAAAAAAAAAAAATTGAATAGATCTACTCTCAAAAATCATGGTTTATTTGCATTTCGAGAATGTTTATGAATGAATTTTTTTTTTTTCAATTATTTTTGTATATTGTCAATGCATTCATCAGTCAGAATAATAAAAACATTTAGGTGTTTTTTACCTTTTTTTAACTAAAGTAACATCCCCCCTCTGTATAGTAACATTTTGTTTAGTAATTGTTGCTGTAACATTATTTTTTTTTAATGTTTATCATCTAGTCTACATAAAATATATATCTATTAGTCTACATAATATGTTTTCTGCATAAAAGATTCCCTTTGAGGCAAGATAAAAAATAATCGAGTTTCTGGACCTTTATAAAACAAATTTAAATTTTAGAACCTCAGTATGGTGTAAGGAAAATTTCAAGTTCATGCCATAATAATTGTACAAATTTCATTAAGGCTGATCATTTATAAAGGTAATTTTACTAACATGAAGTTTATGAAATGAAAATCTGGAATATAAAGAAAAATGGTCTTTTAGGTAGGTGCTTTACATAGATGAACTTTCATAATTGTATTGTAATATTTTTATGGCACATTTTCATATCAATTTTCAGTAAGTTGTCTACGTATTGCTGAAATATGTTTTATATAAAAACATTAAATGTTTATAAATTTCTATTGAATAAAGGCATTAATGGACAATTTTAAGCAATGTTGCATATCCGTTTTTGGGTTAAAAGGAGACAAAACAACAGCAAATGTTATAAAAAAATTTTATAAGAGTGTGTAAAATGTTATTTCCGTGTAAATAATCTTTGGCTTATTTGCATTCAGATGGTAGACCATAAATAGGGATAAAGAATCTTTTGATTACAAAAATCATAAAAATCTCTAACAAATAATTTCAAAGTCCCTTAAAAATTTGTCTTAGTATGATTATAAGTTATAAATATTATAAAATAGAAAATAGAATGTTGAACTAGAGAATAGTTATACATCTTATATATTTATTATTTAAGTAATTCTTACAGATTTTGGGAGCAAAAATTCCAAAAGGTGTGTTATTACTTGGACCTCCTGGTTGTGGGAAGACTATGCTTGCAAAAGCTGTTGCAACTGAAGCTAAAGTACCTTTCTTAGCCATGGCTGGATCTGAATTTATTGAAATGATTGGAGGTTAAATATTCTTTTTTCTCTCTTGTAGATTGATATTGGACAGTTAATATATTTATCAAATTATATATATATATTTAAAGAAAATTTATAAATGTTTAAAGACAGTATGATTTATTTGTATTTTGTAAAAATATATAAACATTATATTGAAATATAAAAACACAAATGTTATTAGTAAATTTTACAAATTACTTGTTTATGTATTGCAATATTTCATTTAAAAGTATATTAGCAATGACTAGAAATTTATGAGAATATTATTAAGAAATTTATTTAATTATGTATAGTTCTGTTTTTTAGTAAATTAATATATAGACATGCTTGTAAAATTATAGCTTAGCTTCATACTTGTGTAATATTTAAATAAATAAAACCCTTATATATATGTTACATTGAAAATTATCTTTATAGTGTTTTAAGGAATTTGCAGAATCAATTGTGCAGTATAGTTAAAATATAATCTTTGAGCATTTTATTAGTAAGATGAGATCCCTTCTAATTTATTTTCCATTATTTACTCTTACAGATATTTGAAAAAAAAAAATTTAAATGTCAAAAAACTTGAATTGGAACTCTATAAATCCTATTAATAATGGAATATATAATATTAATATGCCAGTTACTATATATTATAAATTGTTATCTTACTGGAAATATGGAATTCCTCACATTACTTTTTTTAATATTTCATATATTCAATGTTAACTTATTTATAACGATTCTTGCATTTGTAGGGCTTGGAGCTGCTAGAGTGAGGGATTTGTTCAAAGAAGGAAGAAAAAGAGCGCCATGTATTATATACATCGACGAAATTGATGCAATTGGACGTAAGAGGAGTGGAACGTAAGTTCAAAAAAAAAAAAAAAAAAAAATTGTTACATTTATTGCAGGATTATGAATTAATTATCATCATAAATATGAAATGTTCAAAGTTTCAACATTGTTACAATGCATTTGAATTTATTTGAAAATTTTCTTTTTATGAAGAATGATAATAATAATAGGGGTTCTTGGATAATAATAATAATAATAGTAAATCTTGTATAAATAAACCTTTGTAAATTAAACTTCATAGCATCATTTCTATTTAATTTTATAAAAATATATTTTTTAAATAGTTTTTAAACTTCTTAAAACTGCACTTATGCATTTTCCTAGTTATATATGCAATTGTTGTTTTTTAAATAAATTGAAATTACTTTATTTGACCAAAATATAGCTTAAACTTTTAAATGTTGCTCATTCAACTTCTGCTTTCCTTTTTATTTGTTTGTTTATCATAAAGTTTTAAAATTAGTGTTGTGATGCACATTAGTTATTAATAAAGGTTATGTAAGTTATCTTTATTATAATTCAACATTCTACACAAATTGTAATTTGTTGTAAATTTTGATAACATTATAATTTATAAAAAGTGCCTTTGAATTTTGTAATAAAGGAAAATTTCATTTAAAAATATTCTGAAATAAAAATAAATATTTATATTTGTAGAGGTGTCAGTGAGGGAGTTACAGGTGAAGGTGAACAAACTCTCAATCAGCTTCTCGTTGAACTAGATGGTAATAATTTTCATTTTAAAATATTAAAAAAAATTATATATAAAAATAATTCTCATTCAATTTATGTTTGGACCTTTCTGTAAAGTAAAAAAAAATTTCAATTATGTAAGCTATTGAATTTTTTTTTTTTTTTTTTTAATTTGTAAATTCATGCATGATGTCAGCTATGCATATGAAATATTCAAGTAAAGCTAACAATTTTTTATTAAGAAATTCTGTGTATATTTTCAAATATTTTATTTCTCTAGTTTTAATAATTTTTCTACAGTTAAGTGTTTATTTAAAGGTATGGCCACTAAGGAAGGTGTCATTATGTTAGCTTCAACTAACAGAGCTGATGTCCTAGATAAGGTAAGATGTAAATATGTTATAGGTTAAAATAAAAATTGTTTTATGCCATCAATATGTTTCTAAGACACATAAAAAGGCATCATGAGATATGCATACATGTTGTAATATGAAAAGAACTATGTAAAAACATCTCAGTACTTTCTTCATCTGAATCATGATGAGCAAAATAACTAAATATCATGTAAAATAAGTTTTTTTTTTTTGTTGTTGTTGTTATCCTAGTTGGCATAGCTCTAAATTTGTTTAAAACTTGTTTAGGTATATATATATATGTAAGTTCAAAGACAATTATACTCTGGATAAAACTCATAAATTTTTACATTAATGAAAAGTGCAAATTTTTTCACTATCATTTATTCTGTATAATTTGTAAATTGTATTTGCTATACAAAAAAATTTTTCTTTTTGTAGTTACTGAAATTTTTTTGACTATCCTTTTATATTACAGGCTTTACTTCGACCAGGTAGATTTGACAGACATATATTGATAGATTTTCCTACTTTGCAAGAAAGAAAAGAAATATTTGAGCAGCATCTAAAATCAATTGTTTTAGAGCTTTCACCTGAAAAACATTCTGACAGATTAGCTTCACTTACTCCTGGATTCAGTGGTAACGTGTTTATTAATTTAATTCTTAAAATAGTGAAATTGGAAATTTTCATGTAAGGTTTATGTTTAAAAATATTTTTTATAAATAATTTTTTTTTTCATGATTTAGATTATTGGTTTATATATTATCATTATTTTTTATATTATTATTACTTTATTTTTATATTATCATTACTTTATATTGAATTGAAAAAGTCATAGTTTATTATATTATATAAATGAAATTAGTCTTTTTATTATATGGGTATGCCAAAAAAATTCAACATAGATCCAATGTCAAATTTTTTTTTATAACATATATTTTTAAAAAAAAACTGTGCAGAGAAACATTTTTGAATTCCGATGAGTATATTGGTTAGAAAGATTTGTTAGTTTAAGCTGGTGGTGGCTCCGTAATGGTGTGGGCTGTTTTTTCATGGCATGGACTTGGTCCTCTGGTGCGACTGGACCGAACATTGACTGGAAATGCTAATGTTTGAGATTTGCAGCCATTCATGGACTTCATGTACCCAAACAACGATGATTTTTTGGATGACAATGCGCCATTCACCGGGCCACAACTGTTCGCGATTGGTTTGAAGAACATTCTGACAATTCCAACGAATGATCTGGCCACCTAGTTCGCCCAACATAATTATCCGTAGAGGTCTGTTCCCCAAAATCCTGCATGCAATTAATAGACGTTATCGAGACAGCATGGCCCAATATTCCTGCAGAAGACTTCCAATAGTCCATTCCACGTCTCGCCGGGCGAAAGGAGGGCCGACACGATATTAAGAGGTATCCCATGACTTTTGTCACTTCAGTGTATTATTGAAAAATAGTTTATTATATTATGATAAAATGAAATTGTCTTCTTTTTATTATATTATGATAAAAAAAAAATTCATAATAATAATTTTATATATATATTTTTTTCAGTGAAAAAAAAAAAAAAAAAAACATTTTTGATATTTTTTTACAATTTTTTGAATTCTTAAATCCGCAGTGAAAAAAAGCTTTTGTATAATCTGACATTTAATTGTTTTTTCTCATTTAATGTGTTTTGTAAGTGTAAAAGAATTTCCTTCCAAGTTATTTTAACTTAACAGATGAAAAAAAAATATATTTTTGAAATATTATATTTATTGTAGGTGCTGATATTGCAAATGTGTGTAATGAAGCTGCCCTCTATGCAGCCCGTAATAAAAAGAAAAAAATCTCTTCCAGTGACCTGGAATATGCAGTTGAAAGAGTAGTTGGAGGTAAATTCTCTACTCTTTTTGTTGCTAATCTAAAATTTATTTTTAAAGAATTTGAAAAAGCTTCCTTTAAATTTTTTTTCATATTTTATTTTCTTCAAAATAATTATATTTTACTCAGGTTCTTTAATTGCTCAGTTTTGAAAATAATTTTTTTACATTGATATTTGTATATATTTTAATTTATTTTGAACAATATAAAGTGGTGGTCAATTATTATACTCATAATTTAAAAGAGTATTTTAATTATTTTATTATTTATTCTTTTAATTTCGCATGCTTTTAAAGAATTGAATTTTTTATTTAATGCAAATATTTTTAATATTTTATAAAAAAATTTAATCTTAAATTGAGAAAAATATATTGGTCATTCTGGAATTTCTCTTATTATCCAGAATATAATATATTTAGAGAAACATAACGTACTGGATACTGTTCCTAACTGTGTAAAAGGATCTCACAAGCACCCATTCATATTAAAAATATTCAACTGACAACTAAATATCAAAATAATATTTTCAAAAAGGGGTAAAATACATTTCCGCAAAGCTTATGATTTAATGAAGAAAGTGAAAAATAAATAAATAAAACAAATGTAGATCAAACCACAACTCCTAGAAACTGACCGTAAAATTGTATAAACAAACAGGAAAATCATTCGGTGGTTTGTTTTGTCGCTCTACGGTCATCTTGTGCACACGTTAGGCTAAACAGACCGGGACCTTCAGTTTAAAGTGGATTCCGAACCACTACACACATCCATGGCACCGCCGGGACTCGAACCCGAAACCTGGGGTACAGAGCGCTAGCCACTCGGCCAACAGGCCCTCGGACATATCGGTGGAGTTAAAACCGGAGTTACAATGGGATTTAAAGAAATGCATTTTCCCGAGTCTATAAACACACAGGATGAAATGAAACAAATTAAAAACAATAAAACGAAACTTATTAAAAATCCATAAATATCCTTTACTGAAACATAATCTTATCAATCACGTACGTTTTCATGTAAGAGTAATTGCAACATTTCTATAAATAAAATTACAAACGGTAGAACAAAATGAAATGCAACATTATTAGCGATCAACGGAAAACTCTCCACTCAACTGGCATAATTTCAATATATGGAATAGCGATTAAAAGATTTGTAATTGCAAAAAAAAAAAAATATAAAAAATAATAATAATAAAATAAATTAAAAATAAAAAGAGAGAAGGGGGGGGGTGCATTTGTCCTCAAAGCAATACAAGTTGCAATTGATAATAATAAAACAGTAACCCTTTTTAATCTTGTTTTTTCAAAACTTTAAAATCCATACTACATACCCTATGAATAAACATAAATAAAGCATAGAAACCTGTTCCATTTGCCTGTATTATGCGTTATAACCACCCACAATATACTTCACGAACAATATGAATTCCTTTATCAAAGGATAACATTACTCTCCCAGAAAAAATGCGAGGCTAAAAATAATCCATTTAAAATTCGGAAAAATAAATATAACCCGGGGAATGATCCAAAATTTCAAAAATTAAGTCATCCTACTTGTTCGGTCTCCTTTTTTTAGAAGAAAGCTTTATTAATTGCGGTTATTTTAATAAGTTTTGAAATGTCTTTCACATGGAATTCATTCTGCATTCTTAATACAGAGGCTACAGAGACAGCAGTTAAATTTGATATAATTGTGAACATTTCGACATGAGACTGTGCTAGCTGTTTCTGTTTTTATTTTTGAAAAACATTCAACATAATAATTTTTCCTCAAATTTCTTTTTTTACGAAATTGCAATTCATATTCAATTGGCGTATTCGAAGCCTTCCTATCAGTGAGTTTAGGAAGATCAGAAAATTACAGAAAGTAAAAAAAAAAAAAAAAAAAAAAATCTGTCATTCTACGAACCAAGAAATGAAGAATATAAATATTCAAAGACAAGTTTTCATTTTTTTTTTTTTTTTTTTTTTTATTCGTAAAATTTCACATTTTAGAATGAAATAAAATTTGTTTTTGCAAATAACAAGGTCCCGGTCTAACAGGATCGTAGAGTGCTGCTGAGGCATTGTTACTCTGCGGCTTATCTTCAAGGTTTTACCCGCCCCCTGGGTAATGCAAAGTGAGTAACGTCTATGCAGCGCTTTCCTTAAGACATCCAAGACAGCTGTCTAAGTGTTTGCCAGCTGCATTAAAAAAAAAATAAATAACGTATCACTTCAACATATATATCTCAATTCTGTGTATTTTGAAAGTTAACAGCTATTGGAATTTCTTTCCCTTTTTACTATAGGATTACAAAACCTGTGTGTTTTCACAGATGGCTGGAAAATACGAAAAACTTTCATCCTGTAGCCCGTCTGTCCATGCGATACGCTTAAGCACTACTGCACACAAATACCGTCGTGTCTCTGTGTCAAAAGCATTGCGGCAATCATTTGAGCCCTTGTGCTTGCTTGTCCCACACATTACAAATAAACCACGAATCGACCTTCTTTTGCATTTAGAGATGATAATAAGAGATCACCATCTAACGCATAAATTTTACATTGTGGCATTTAAGCATGTTTTTTCGTTGCACATCAGCGGCCATTTTATTTCTCTTACGCATGCACGAGAAGCCTATCCACGACTAATAATAGGAGAACATTGCCTTCAGGAAGGACTTTTCGAGGAAACTGATACTCATTTACATGTCGATTGAGATATGATATGGTATTGCCAGCTAAAATAAAACATTTTACTTGTTAAGTTCTGTTGAGAGGAAACGGTGGACTATTTTCGGTTATAAATCCTGTAAATTAAAAAAGAAATAAAAAGTCAACATCTAGCATAGAAATTTTACAAAATACTAATTACGTGCCTGTATTAAAATAAAATTATGTTGAAAGTGCATCCACTCTGCATTAAAAGCGCTTCTATATAACAACCAAAGAATTGTGATTATTAAACATTAAAACTTTTTGTCTAAGAATAAATTCAATTTTATCCTATCCAGTTTTTTTTTTTTCTCTGTAATAACAAAGAAATGACTGTAAATGTGTTGTCTTGCAAACTGTGTTTATGTTAGCTTAAAGGAAGAGTGTTACTCTTAGGTGACATTCTCACTTGACTTCTTTACAATTCTGGATTAATAGGATATTTTCTTCCTTCCTTTTATAGTCCCAATAGACGGGCAGTGATTTAGGATGTGTGTTCTCATCGTAGCGTAACGGCAAATGTTTTGTTGGATTGCCAGGGGTAAATACCCCGTACCTCCATATGAATAATTACTACAGGAACTTCTGACAGTTTTACGATTTGCCCGTTCACTATACAAAAGGGAAGAGTTTTTTTTTTTTTTTTTTTTCATGATATATTTTCAAAATATTATTTTGGTTGTTGCGTGGTACTCGGAGTAAACAGAAGAAACAGGGAAAAGAATCAGCTGAGCTGATATAGAGACAGGATACCCATAAAGTTAAGAATTTAATGTACAATCCAAAACGCATAACGGCAATCTAAAAAATAAATAAATAAAAAAAAAAAAGCTGTAGAATGCCAAACGATTTTCTTTTGCCTTGGCTATCACCAGATCAACTTTTAAAAAGTATTTTTCTGTCTTCGAACAACACAAAAGACCTCTACGGAAATTTAAGAAAAAACGAAGTTATTTTTATCTATTATTTTCCTATCTAGGGCCTGAATGGCCGGGTGGCTAGCGCTCTGGCGCTCGGTACCACAGGTTTGGGATTCGGGTCCCGGCGGTGCCATGGATGTTTGTAATTGTTTGGAATCCACTGTCGAGCGTAGATCTGACAACCCTACCCCGTAAAAAAAAAAAAAATATCTCGTCTCGAAATCTACCAGACGGCCTTGGTTCACACTGGGCTGTTGCGCCAAAGATAATGATTTTCCTATCTATATGCGATTTTCTGGAAAAAAAATTGCACTTTTCGCAATAATTTGGTAGCATCCTATCGTATTCAGCAATGCGCATCCATAAATATTAGAGTGTTGTCATTAGGTTTTCCCTTTGCTGTCAGAAAGAAATGTCTGCCTCTCAAATGACGTCAAAGGAGATGATGTTGTAGAAAGTGTGATAATGGTATGCACAAGCTTTTCATAAGAAATTTCCATGACTCTTACAAAGCATTTATTTTCTTTTACTCCGTAGCATAATTTACTTTTTAATGCAGCTGCAAAACACTTAGACAGCTCTCTTGGATGCCTTAAGGCAAGCGCCGCACTGAACGTTACTCACTTAGCACTACACAGGAGGTGCTTGTAGCTTGAAAATAAGCTACGGACGCGAGTAACACTGCCCCCACAGAACGCTCTACGATCCTATTAGACCGGGACCTACGGTTTAAAGTGGATTCAGAATCACTGCCAACATCCATGTTACCGCCGGGACTCGAACCCGAAACCTGTGGTATCGAGCGCCAGCCACTAGACCCTTCAGGCCCTACGGTGCATAATGTATGTAGGATTTGTTTGTGTGGAAATCAGCAGGGGGCGACACATTGCCGTTGTTTGTCTTTGACAGAGCCTGTTTACAATGGGAGTATTCAACTTTGAACTCTGACCCCGGGAGAAGGGGAGAGGGCCCCGTAGATGAAGAAAGAGGAAATGATGCCGACGAACAACGAGAGAGGAGCGAAATGCATAAGTTTAGCGCTTGATTAATAACCAATGTAAATACTATTGTGAATTATAGAACCGAATAAATGGTTTTTATTTAAAGAAACGCAGGACTTTTATTGTGTCGGCCAAATCCCCTAGACACCCACTGCAAAAGTCTAGCAATTGTTAGACTGGTAGAGAAGTCTGCATATATTTTAAAAAAGTCGTATTTTTATTCCTGCTTAAATCTTAATGTGTTGTAAATAGCATTATGACTTGTTGATATTTTTTCTGACTGAAAATGACTCGTTTGTGAATCGACGTCTTCATAGTCGTGCTGCGATTGACGCATTTCGGCATCTTTATCATGACAACAACAGAATCCTGATGATGACGTAACGTAGGTGCCATCCGTTTAGACATAAATAGAGAATAACATCTCGAAGATAGTCACTCACCTTAAATTTGCTTTCCATAGCGATGTTTACAAAATCCAGAGGGTTGAACGGTGCAGGGAGAAAGTATTGTAAAAAAAAATAAGATTTCAGTTTTGTATACATGTATAAAAGTTGATACTGACAATAATTTAGCACAACAAAATGTTTCATACCTTAATAATGAATTGTTTATGTTGGAATGGTACTTTCTGTGCGTTATGTTGAATCTCCCCTCAACAATTTGATTTTAACGAGTCTATTGGCAGCGTTCACTGCCATGCACTTCTATCTGGATGATGACATAGAGGATGACTGTGTAAGAGATATAGGGCTTGCTCAGTATATATAAAAGAAGAAGAAAAATTAGAATTTAAATACATATATAGGATAAATAAAATAACAAATAGAGATCGGATAAAAATATTATTTAGTTAAAATGTTCAGTGCTCAGTATACATAAAAGGAAAAAAATTGGAATTTAAGTACAAATATAGGATAAATAAAATAACAAATAGAGAGAGCTGATAAAAATATTATTGAGTTAAAATGTTCAGTGGCGTTTATTATTGATGGGAAGAGTAATGTCATAATCAGGAAGGCGCTTGAGCAGAGTATTAGGAATATTATTATAAAAATGAAATGCGAGCTCGTGAATAAAACTTTTAATGGAAGGAATTTCCAGAGCATCGAGAATATCTTTATGAATCTCTCCATCTTGTGCTGCAATTCTTAAAAAGAAGCCGCTTTGTTTCTTTTCCCACGCATAAATCTCGCATAATTCTCCTGATGTGCGGCGATCCTCTACCGTCACAGACTCCGGCTGCTTAAAAGCCGTCCTCCATAAACTTTCGACCAATCGAATGCTTTTACAACTGCACGTGTCCAGCCGCAACACCTCTCTTCTCATTTCGCATGCACTGTTTCGCGGTGATTGACACCTTCCTTCCAATTAAACTTCGCTGACCCATCATCTCCGCATCTAAACTTAACTCCGCCCTCTGATTTCGCATTCGTCGGATGAGCCTTGATGGACACCTGGTATTTTGTCGCCTCGCTATTAACTACGTCATCTTCGCTTTTATACCAGCAACTGTAACACACCTTTTTTTTTTTGTCAATTAATTTTTAGTCCACCCCACGCTGCTTCCCATTCAGATTTCAAATCGATTCGTTTATATCTTCTACAAATTACACCTCCGCGCATCTCAGAATATTAATGACTCGGTAGTGTACAACATAACTTTTTTTTTTTTTTGTCTGGCATTTTTGGAACACTTTATTTGTGATTTTATTTTTTTTTTTTCAATTCCTTCTATTAGCTCACACTCTCCCTATATACATCTTGTTCAAATTTTCAATCGTTCATAAAATACTTTTATTCCTCCACTCAACTTCAAATACATTTTTTTTGAACTTGTAGTGGATGACACTGGATGCTAATTCAGTTTTTTTTCGGTACTTACGTATTAACGGTACCTTGGCGACAGTTGCGCCAATAAAGAGCACACGCGCCAACCTGTTTTGAATCGCGACGTTAGATTGGCGACACTTAAAAACCGCCAAGTATGTCGCGAAGGTACCGTTAATACGTAAGTACCTTTTTTTTTTCAAATATTAATTCATTCATTAAATTTAAATTATAGTTTTTTTTTTTTTTTTTTTTTTTTTTAGTTTTAAGTTGCCTATATCTACCAATACATGGTGCCAGATAAATTAAAAAAGATGAGTGAAAATTATTTATGAAGGACTTTCTGCAATAGAGTGAAAATGAACTAATGAAAGGTGCAAATCATATTTTCGGTTTATAGGATTGAGTTCAATTAAACGCTTTGAAAGGTTAAATAGAATTAAATATTATTAAATGGGAATTTTTAAACATTATATCTAATATGGAAGACATTTTGAATGCATTTAAATTTAAAAAAAAAAAAAAAATTAAGTATATAATGAAAAAAATTCCTTATCAGCAAATGTTTTATTTCTTTATTTTTGTACTGCAGTGTGGAACTTTCAGGGTACTTACGTATTAACGGTACCTTGGCGACAGTTGCGCCAATAAAGTGCAAACGCGCCAACCGCAGCTACAGAGTTGGCGGTTTTTAAGTGGCGCCAATCTACACTTAAAATTTTTGTTCCAAATAATAAAATATATATGAAACACTTCATTTAAAATCAAAACGCTTTCAAAATTCAAAACACTGTATTTAAACACAAATTAGTCAAAAACACCTCATTTAAACACAAAGTAGTCAAACGGATTTCAGTGGAAAACAGGCCGATATAGAGTTTAACATGGATTCAAAACAGTCTTTTCGTTGTTTTGGAAAAATATTTCGCTCCTGAAAAAATAAAATTGCATCTTGTTCTGTTTCTGGCAAATCCCAAATACGCATTTTCGTAGCACTACAAAATGGCGTCAAAACTCAACAAATCTGCAGCCGTTACATTGGCGCCACTTAAAAACCGCCAAATCCGTAGCTGTTACATTGACGACACTTAAAAACGCCAAGTCTGTCGCCAAGGTACCGTTAATACGTAAGTACCACTTTCTTTACTAAAATTGAAATACGAGAAATTCTGCTTAATAATTGAGAGGTCTCTAAATAACCAGGAATTCCTGCATTTAAAGTTTATCGAAGCTATAAACATTTTATTTCTAAACGCCTTAATTTTAAAATTTTTGATAATATCAAAAGTGCTTTAAATCTCAATGCCTTCAACCCATTTAATTCTTTTTCAATTTTAAGGTAAATCCTTTCGTATGATTTAATTTTTTTTTTTCCTTCTATTGTGTTTTTTTTTTTTAATGCAGCTGACAAACACTTAGACAGCTGTCTTGGATGCCTTGGTAAGCGCTGCACCAATATTACTCACATTGCATTACCCAGGGGGTGCGTGTAACTTGAAGATAAGCCACGGACGCGGAGCAACACTACCTCCGCAATGCTTTACGATCCTATTAGACCGGGTCCTACGGTTGAAAGAGGATTCCGAACCACTACAAACATCCATGGCACCGCCGGGACCCGAGCCGTGTGGTACCGAACGCCAGAGCGCTAGCCACTCGGCCCTTTTTCTTCTAATGTAAATATAAGAAAATCACAATTTTAAACGATAAATCTGTCTTTTTTTTTTTTTTATTTTCGCTCCGTAATTCGATTATTTTTTCAAATATTTGCATTTAAATATTTTCGATTCACAACCATTTTCCAATCCTGGCAAATTAATTTTCAAAATGTTTTTTTCATTGAGAGTGTATAAATAGAATAATTAATTGAGTAAAATTATATTAGGGCCTGAATGTCCGAGTGGCTAGCGCTCTGGCGCTCGGTACCACAGGTTTCGGGTTCGAGAACCCGCGATGCCATGGATGTTTGTAGTGGTTCGAATCCACTTTAAGCCGTAGGTCCCGGTTTCAAATGACTGTTGAGCGTTGGGCGTAGAGCTGACAATTCTACCCCGTGAGAAAGAAAAACATCTCTCGTCTCGAAATCTACCAGTCGGTAGACGGCCTTGGCCTACCCTGGGCTGTTGCGCCAATTATGATGTTGATAGTTATATTAAGCACAATATTTGCTTACTTTATCTAATTAACGTGTTACGTATTCCTGTACTTTGTATAACGTAAATCCTGTACTTTGTGTTTGCATTTTAATTTTAGATTTCATTTTATATTAATAATTATTAAATAGTAAAGTACACATTCAAACACGTTTAAAAATCTAATTTCAAAAATATATAAGGACTTAATATTTCAGTAATATTAATTGTTGTAAAGAAATAAATATAAATCCTTATGAATGTCTTAAATAATATGCTTAATGATATATACAAACATAAGATTGATACGTTAAAGTACCCTTTCTCTCTCTCTCTCTCTCTCTCTCTCTATATATATATATATATATATATATATATATATGTCATAGAAAATAGTTCAAGAAAAACATCTGAAAGGAAAGTGTGTGTCCATAGTGTGTATTGATGTATGTATGTATATGCATACATACATCCATATATACATGCACATACACACATGTATATATATGTATGTGTATATCTGTTTAGTATGAGTATGTGGTTGTATGTATCAAGTGTATGTGTATGCAATGTCTGTAAGTGTGCGTGCATGTTTGCATGTATATGTGTTCATTTGTATTTGTATGGATGGATGGATGTATACGTGGGTATATATATGTATGTATGTATGTATACGTGTGTATATTTATGTATGTATGTGTGATGTGCATGTGGAATTGTAAAGTAATTACTTGATAATAAAGCCATTAAAATAAATGTTTATTGAAAGATTAAATATATTTCTTTGTAGCGTAAATTATAATGTTATTTAATAAAAGAACCTCAGGTAATTTTGTCTTCTTATGTATTGGGATATTAAGCTAATTATAGCTAAAGGATATTTACGATAAATTGGATATTATGAATATTCTTTATTTTTTTTTTTTTAAAAATCGCAAACCTTTATACGGCTCTATATCATTGGGAAAATAATCTGGAACCGATTGATAGCACATTTGGTTTCAGAATTGGGAAGCTCTGCCAAGAAATTCGAAGTTCTACAAGCTAAGCTTCATGGACTCCCTTAAAAAGAAAAGTGAAAGTCCTCCCTCCCCTCTCCCCAATATTACCCGAGTTTGTTAGAAATTTGAAGAAAAATATAGGCATAGCAAGCCTCCTACTAAAAGTCCTGGGTAATGTTGAATCTACTACCTATGTGTTGATTGAGTGTCATATGGTCTCAAATAAAAAAAATAAAAGATTTATTATAAGATAATAAATCTTCTAAAAAAAAAAAACATACAAATGCAATTACTGAATACATAAAGTAAAGTGGTTGTAGATGGTTTTATTTTTTAGGAGTAAATGACTAAAGAAGACAGTTCTTCCCTCTTTACAAAAAATTGCAATTCGAGTCAGGAATAAATTCGCAAGGCGGAAGGAGTCATTCATATCTACCGATTTGTTGGAATCGAAATTGTTTATGTATTGTTGGGCGTTTGGAAAAGAAGTCATTTACATCTCCGAGCACCCATCAGGAAGTTAGAAAAAGAAATTTTTCAAAACAGGAGTTTTTATTCCCGGACGCTGCAGTTCTGGCTCGGCGAACGAATTCACAAAATCACACAACCTAATCATTCCGCCAGAAGCGATTAGAATAAGCTAACCTGAAAGAAAGCATTGTTTCTACAACCAGACCCATTGCTAGTGGGTTTGATTCGAGGCTCGCTCACCTCTCCGCTACTCCAGCTAATCGAAGAACTCTTGTTGAACCAGCAACGCTCAATTGGCTGTTTACGTCCATGTCACAGCTGTAATATCTGCACGTAAAAGCAACCAATTCCTACTTAAAAACGAAGTAATAAAAAAAAAAAAATATTTTAAGTCAATTACTACTTTTATTTCACTCTATTGCAGAAAGTCCTTTGTAAATAATTTTCATTCATTTTTTTAAGTTTATCTGGCGCCCTCTATTGGTAGATATATGCAACTTAAATCTAAAAAACTAAAATGAATTAATTAAATTTAGTTACTGAATTAATATTTGTAAAAAACTGTATTGACATCAAGTATCATCCACTACAAGTTTTAAAAAATGCATCTGAACTTGAGTGGATGAATGAAAAGCATTTTATGAACGATTGGAAATTTGTACAAGATACATATAGCGGGAGTGGGAGCTAATAGAAGGAATTGAATAAGAATGTGCCGCCAACTTGACTTCACACTACAGAATATAATTTAAAAAAAAAAAGGTACTTACGTATTAACGGTACCTTGGCGATAGTTGCGCCAATAAAAAGCACACGCGCCAACCGCAGCTACATATTTGGCACCAATCTACACTTAAAATTTTTGTTCCAAATAATAAAATATATATGAAACACTTCATTTAAAATCAAAACGCTTTTAAAATATTTTTATTCCAAATAATAAAGATTGGCGACACTTAAAAACCGTCTAGTCTGTCGCCAAGGTACCGTTAATACGTAAGTACCAAAAAAATAATAATAAAACAATTACAAATCAGCGCTC
>BPLR01011194.1:0-110528 GCA_021605095.1 Caerostris extrusa
CTGGAATGTATTTCCATCCCAGCATTTCTATGTGATTCAGAGTTAGCTAGATGTTTATAAACCTGGTATCGAAGTCAATGAATAAAAAGAAGTATCGTATAACTTTTATATTCAATAAATAGTTTGAAAAGAAAATAATAATATTCCTACTTTGGTGGAGAGTAATTATTAAATAAGTGATCAGCATCACTTATTTAATAATTACTTTTTTTATAATAAGTTTATTAAGGTGAGCTGTTATCTCTGCTAATCCTGCATTCGTACAACGTTTCCATAAACTTCCATAAAGAGAATTGGCGAGTTCTGTGTTAAAAGACCTTTAAGCCTCACGACTTGAACCCTTTTAGCGGGTTCTATTTTCAGTTCTGAAATTGAAACTTATTGATTATTAAAATCCTGCATGTGTTATCACTAGCATATCACACATATATAGTATTAAAGAGATGAATGTTAGAAAATCTTCGCATGCATATATGAAATAACGACTATCAGTATTAGGCTCAGATGTTTAGCAAGGAAATCGTTCTGATGTATAATGGTCTTGTTTCAAATATTGGTCTGGCTGAGCTGATGTTATTGTTGGCCGACCTGGTATCCAATACACCACCACGAAAAAAAAAAAAAAACGAACGACGAATCTTTACGAAAAGAAACCAAAGATTATCTTGCTACTACATTAGTCATGCTCAATGATTTTGAGCATTATTTAATTTTTCTTAAAAATAATGTTAAATCAATATTTTTACTATGCGATACGCTTCTCATTTTTTCCTTCAAATACAGTCCAAGGAGTATCAAAGATTAAATATCCATGGTATAAGCATTTATTACCTTATTTATATGGTATACATATGAAACATAAAATAAAAATCTAAGAAATATATTTAATAAAAATATCTATTGTAAGTAAGGGATTTGTACAAATATACTTACTCTAGTTTTAGTCTTCTTGATCTACTTTTCCTAACACAGACATTGAATGACACCAGACATGGACTTCTTAGGTTATATATATTTCTTAGATCGGTACAACTTCATTAATCTAGCGTTCAGCTTTCATGATTCAGCCCATTTTTAATTTGACACCATTCGCCTTTGGAATTGTCCTTACAATAGAAATAACTTAAATTCTGTGGATTTTTACGAAGGAAAGAAGAGAAACTTTATTTAAAGATACTTTACGAATTTTAATTTCTTTAAGATAAAAAAGGCCATTGTGTCTTCTCCATTCCCATTTAAACGTACGAACTAAATTTAAGCAATTAATTAAGCATGTGGTTTTGATTAAACCAGAAACAAAGAAGGAATTTGTTTAATCCCTCATCCTATTTATGCCTGAGACAATTTAATTATTAAGCTTAAAGATTTAAAAAGTAAAAAAAAACAAATTTTACTGAATGGAAAATAATTATTTAAAAACTTTTTCCATCAATAATTAAGCTAATCAAATGTTATGGGATGTACTTTTTATTTAGTGTAAGAAGTAATGGATGTTATGGAATGTAGCAAGTATTGTATGTTATGGAATGTAGTGTATGTTATGTAGTGTATGTTATGTAATGGAGAAAGTAATGTATTAGAATCATGCAATATCTTATAAATCCTCAATGAACTAACAATTATATGGCATTCTATTATTTATCTTATTATTTTTCAACACAATAACTTTTTTAATACATCATCAAACATCAAATGTACACCAGAATATTCAGTTTAATCATTTTAATATACAATATTCACAATATAGTTTTTGAAAATATAAAAAACCATATATTGTTAGAAAATAATAAAAGGCTGATTATTATAGATCTTTAGGGTACAAATTCAAAAAATGCACTTTTAATTCCTGGTAAAAATCAATTAAAGATGACTTTGTGAATGAATGTAATAATATCAAGTTTTAATAAAGTTTATATAAACTTACCTAAACCAATGACTCATTTTATAATATTTCTTGCACATGGTTTCTACTATATCGCATACAAGAAGTAAAACTATTTATAGAATGTATATTGCAAATAACTTTCTTATTTTAAGCATTTTATTCATAATGGTAATACAGCAATAAATATATTAAGTCCTTTTATTAAAATAAATTCACACATTTTAAAAGTAATATACATAGAATCCCGAAACTATAAAATTAGGCCACACTTAAAAAAATACTTATTCAATTAGTTCATACCTAAAATTTATGAGAAACGGAACCTTAAAGAATAACTTCTTAAGACAACACATTTTACAAAATGAACTAGTCTTTCCTTCTGTAAACTTAAAACAAATTCTACTTTTTAAACGCGTCATTTACTTTAAAAATGATTTGAGACAGACTCTTATCACTTAGCATCCCGTTAATTACTTCGCTTGCACGAGACATAAAGTAATTAGCATTATTTGCCTGGTTTCCTTTGTAATTACATGCCGCTAATAAGCGCCGATTGCTGCTAACCAAGCTAAAAAGCTTTGCAAATTTAACGGATACGCAAAATTCTTTTTCCATAAGTCTTAAGACTTAAAGCAATTGGTTTATATACTTTTGAAAACTGGTATTTAGATTATATCCGCTGATGCAAAGAAAATACCGTATTCTATCTAACACAGCTTTCTTTACTTACTCGTATTGTTAAAGAATTGAAATAAGCTTCTTGTCATAACTATCGATTCTTTTAAATCTACTATTTACTACACCATAAAGAGTTTTATTTTTGGTAAATTAAAGGGGAATGAAAAGCCCTTTTTTTGAAAATTCTCGTACTCAGTAATTCAATAATATTTCATAAATGTTCTACTTTTATGAAGTATTTCATCGTAGCTTTGCGAACAATAGATGCAAATAATAAACGATAAAAATTTGTAGACCTTTTAATCATTCGTTCATTGTTATTTTCCCCATGATAAATATTTCTCGCCTTTGGATATCTGCTTCATTGTTTTAAAATGCATTGGTGGTTCGATACTTCATATTTGTATTTAATTTGTTTTGTCGGGACAATTTATTTTACTTGCATTTGGAATTGTTATTTACCACTATTGTTATAGGATTGCTTATGAATTTATAAAAGAGAATTCTTTTTTTTCTGTTCATGTTTTTCTTTGCTTCAGAACTGTCTACACCATTGAAAGAACATAATAATTAGAATTACGACTCTTTCTGTTTCGTAAAAAAATTGACATATCTTTATTTTCAATGTATACTCCTTAATATGAACTGAATCAAATCTGTAAGTTTCTTTAAAAAAAGTTTTCTTCAGATTTTAATTACTATATTGTTTTAAGTATCCTTCGAATGAATAGTAATATTTATTTGGGTTATTGAAATTTTTACCATCGTTATGCTTTTGATATACCATCTTTAAGAATGCATGCTGTTATTAAATGCTTTGAAATTATTCTCTTTTATTGGGATGGTGGTTTTTCTCTATTTCATAGCATTATATATATTTTAAAATATCCTGAACTAGTTTTTAAGTCTTCATATTATAATATTTTTTTCACAGGATTTGAATATGCTTCAAGTACCTTATTTTTAAGCTTTGGAACTTGTTGCACCTTTTTATGAAGTAATACAGCAATTTTGGAAAAAGCCTTAAAATGCATTTATGAATTTCAATTACAGTAAATTGTTTTGGTTAACGATATAGCTTAATTTTTACTCTGTATGTATTTTTTACATAAAATCTAGGATTAATGGTATTACCTTTTTTTTTTTATTCATACTTTTCCTATTTTAATAGGTTTGATGGCATTCAGCAGCTGCAGACATCTATGTTTAGACACAGAAATGGGCATATTATCTTTAACTAAAAAATCATTTCAGTACTTTCACAAATTTTCCTTTACTTGTTCATTATACTTGCATAAGCCATATTATTAATTATTATATATTATATTAAATAATTATTAATTAAAATTTGAAGCATTTTTTCAATGAATCTTTAAAAAACTACCAAAATAAATATTTTTTCTTATTAAAAAAATTTAATTGTTTTTTATTTCTGTATTGCATAAACAAACAATAATAATTTGAATTCCTGTATACAGGGTGTTTCTAAATTCTACGTACAAACTTGGAGGGGGGGGGATAGAAAGCATCGATAGGCATCAGTATCATATAGGAATCACTTTCCAAATGCTGCCCTGAAGTGATCGTGGTGAAACCACATTTGGCTTCGAATTTGTGCAGAAGCACCGGTCAGCAATTCCAGAAGGAAATTTAAAAAAAAATACGAGTGAGCGTTTATTCGAGGTGGTAATATCTGGGCCCAACCAAACAGTCAGCCACTATTACTGCCCACATATTAACAGCAAAGTGGTGTTATGTGGCACCTGTTTTAGTCCTGAAATATGTTATTCGTGCGGATTGTCTACGGACCACATATACGTGTTGTGAGTATTGAACACCTCTCGTGTGAAGGTCGATTCATCAGTTAAAAAACAGAACATGGGATGTGGAGGTTGAACACACTTTTTTGAAAACACCATTGTGCAAACACAATGTCTTGCAGTACTTGGACTCTTTGAAGATGAAAAGGATGTTAGCCTACTCTGTGTAGAACGCGCTACACGATGCGGATACTGTTGGAGCAGTGGCAAGTGCAAGTAGACTGGTGCTGAGATTTCGATCTACAGCATTCAATAGACCCTCTTCAAAGTCGTCGGTTATTCGTGTTGGTTGCACACGCCTAGTGTCCTGCATCGGAATTCTAAAGGAACCATGTTAACACAAGTCCTGATGTACACGAGCAAACATTTGATGACTTGGTATTCGCCGTTGAAAATCTTTCCCGATCCAATTATACAGCATCACATCCATTTCCATTAGCTAGGCCACAAACGAAGTGAATATCGACTAACTCAACGTTAATGAAACGATTCATCTTCACCTGACTCAATCGCCGGCTACATTGAGAAACCCGCACTTGCAGACCTGGACAGCTCGCTTTCAACTCCACTTATTCATTTGGGGACTGCTTTTCTATGTGATTCTGATTTCTATTGATGTTTTCTACCTCCTCCCAGTTTGTATGGGAAATTCAGAAATTCCTGTAGAATGTATTACAAACATATAAAAGTTATTAAAGTTGGTTCGGCTAATTATAATTTATATTGTTTCAATTTTTGTGAACTTAAAAATAATATTTGTAATAATTTAAATTGTCCTTAATTGTTATATATTCTCTTGTTGCTAAATGTTAAGTATATTTCGCAGTTTGAAATCTGGGTTCTTTATTAGCGCTTTAAGAACTGCAAGAGTTATATTTATCTTTCAAATGTCCCTTATTTTCCTTGACATTTTAGAAGAAGGAATGTAACCTTGTAAGATGTAACCTATAAACTTCCCATTTCCCTTTCAATAATAAAATTATAGTTGCATGAAGTCTTTTCAAATAACAAGAGGTAAACTCCAAACTTAACTATTTTTATTAAACGCAAAATTAACTTACTGGAGTTTATAAACTTGAACTTTTCTCGTAAATGTAAAGTTAGATGGTGTAAGGAATTGCTGGGATTAAATGATAAGAGTTGCTGAGTAAGAAACGGAAGTCGAAGGGAAAGCTATCGACACTCAGACATTCACAATATACATATGTCTGTACATATAATATTACATACATATATATTGGTTGGGCAACCAATCCTGACAACATATCGGTTCCATGAAGGTATATCTTCCCGATTTACTCTTCTTATTTATTCCCGACTTAGATTTTTTTTATAGAGGGCAGTGGGAGCTTTGAATCCGAAACTAAATTTTTTGAGAGAAAAACGATAAGATTTTTTTGTGTGTATTCCCTCTGGCTATTGGAATCCAAGAGGAAGCACTGCATACTGGTTCTCGATTCCAATACTTCGATAATCCCGCTCTTTGGAAAGGAATATTTTTGAAATATTCTCGGAGGGGAAGTAAAAGCAAAGTTGAAGAAAGACTCTTCGCATGTACAGGTGTCATTCATTCGAAAGTTGGATTCAAACACTCTCTCTTGAAGTTTTTGTTAAATCACTTCTGTTATTCATTAGAGGAAAAGACGCCAGATCTTTGGTGCATAGACCATTATAATTCTTCGACAAAGGCGAGATGGGTTTGCAAGAAAAGTATCAACTTATCATATCAACCTACAGTGCTTTTCAAAAGCAAAATTTTCATCAATGTTTTTCATGAAATTACACCCCAAGTTCAAAAGTTTCATCAGAATATATTGAATACCCAACAGACACCGAAAGTAAACCTACATTTTTATTATTCTGGTAACCATTTACATTTGTATGACAAAGAGAACTGGATAGGTACTAGATAGAATAAGAAAAAGTGTGAAGGCTATTTTAAATATCAATTTTTAGTTAAACCCGCAAATGCATTTACATTTGATTATAACATAGAAAATACAAAATAATTCGAATTTGATAAAACAAATCTTTTTTGTAGTTAGTACTATTATATCTATAATTTGAATTTCATTTTATTATTTTTTATACTTCGTTAATTCATTTAATTTTTGTTTCTGTAGTAATAATTTAAAAATTGATGACTCACTTCAAAGAACCTTTAGCCAAATAAACAGGTACATAAATTTCATTAATTATGACTACAATGTTAAATTCTATTCTATAAGTAACAGGCTTTATATATGTCTATGATAGCTTTTTTTCAAGTAAATAAAAGCATTCGATTGCTATTTTGTATTATTTAAAGAGATACCGTCCTTTAAAAATGCATGCGGGAGAGAGAAAAGTCTCTGTCATTGGACTGCTGTTTAAAGACCTATGTTTTAGAATTGAATTAGTTAATCTCGACAAAAAAAAAAAGAATATTGAGAAGATATTCTCCACTTAAACAATTCCAGTTTCACGAGAGGCCCCTTCACTGTTTTGACTTTTCTTAATTCTTTGCAATTCTGTTGATAAACTTACATTACTGTTAAAAAACACGAATTAAAAAGATGCAAGCAAGAAAGGCAAACCTTCTTTGATAAATAATTTCATTTTCAAGAATGATTGTATTAAAGTCATACCTGCCTACCTGAACCTACATTAAAAGTTTTACAAAATTTCACGGATGAAAGTCGGAATTGTTTGTAAAAGTGTAAATGTAATCCAATTACAAGATTGTATTATGAGTTACTCATAAGAGTCTGGCAGAATTCACTACTACTAGTAACTTACTGAGTAGCTACTCACTATAATGGACTTCTGCTAAACGTTTTGAAGAACTGTGGCGATACGAAGATAGATTCTTTGGCAAATACATTTTGTAATTTAATTCAGGTCACAATCCATTAGTTTCAAAGTATGCATAACAGAGACTTTTAAGCCCTTAAAACTTCCTGAAAAAATTCAGTTCGTTAAATTTATTCTGTAAGTGTAGTTATTTAATTCAGTTAAAAATGGTATGAGGTAAATGATTTTTTTTTTTTTTTTTTTTTTAGTTTAATGAAAGTGATACAAATAAAAAACATTTAATTTTACAGTTACAAGCATCACACATGTCTTAGGAGAAGGTTGTGCTAATTATTGAGTAAATATTTAAGAACTTTTTCACAATAATGGCATACCCTACATCATTATTTGAAAAATGTTTAAATTCGTGACAATGTTTGAGAGCCTGATTTCCTAAACCGAAGCAGCTAAGTGGATAGCGTGTTGGGTTTCCGAATCATGATCTTTGGTTAAAAACTTGACAAATGTTTCCAAACCAAAAGCTTCCATATCTAAGCGGGGAATGGGAATGATAAATTTCTTCAGGGAAGAAAAATTTGGGCTTCAGGAGGAAGTTACCAACATTTTAGATGCCTATCTTGGGAGAAGTTCGCTCAAAACTGCGATGAAAAAACAAATTGCAAAACTCACAAAAATTGTTATCCATAGTAGGCAGAAAGCCAAGATATAGTTTTCTAGATATTCTCGAATTAGAATAATTTTCCCTAAAGCTTTTATTTCCAATTTGTTAGTGTAGGAGTAAGTGATAAAATCAGTTATATTTCAAACAGTCAGTTATGTTTTATAAGTGTAGTGATAAAATCAATTATGTTTCAAACTCGTGTGGTTGAGGAACCTCACTATATGCAAACGAAAACAGTTTTACATGAACAGCAAACGATATGAAATCCATAAAATTTGAAACGAAATGAATAAAAATGTCTTACATTTCGGTGTGTAGGCCGAGAATTTTTAGAATATTTTTAAAAGATAAAGAACGGGGGTTAGCTTATATAGGGATTTGCTAATCTGGCAAAAAACATAGGTACTTTTCTATTAAATGGGGAGAAGTAATAAATCACCAAATAGAGCTAAAAAAAGTGTGTTTTTATTTCTTTAGCTTATATTTTTTAAGGTTATGAATTTTTTTAATGAAATGAGTAACTTGTTTTATTTAAATAAGTCGTTTTACTTTCAAAATTGTTTATATTGTGTCATTGCCCGGCTAATTTACACCCGGCTGGCAGGAAAAATAAAATAATGTACATCCAAGTTAACAAAAAGTACACCAGAACTGTTGTTGTTGTGTCTAAGCTTCGGTGGACGGCATCCTGTGAGTAATCTACTCATAGATGGAGGGGAAAAGGCAGCTTCTGTAGTGATGGAGCTGTCGTATGAAAAAAGTCTGACTTGGCTAAGTGTTGAAGAAGGACAGTGCCTTACGGGAGGAATTTTTTGGGAACTAACTCGCATTTGTTTATCTGATGGAAGAAAAATAGGAAAACTTCCAGCAGGCAATCCTACTACGAGGCAAGATGCTGAACATCACAAACGTCAATGAGGCTCCTCGTTTTTTGAAACAATGTCTAAAACAAAGCCGCCAGTGGATTGAATCTCAGCCTTAATGTTCACCACGAGTTGGGCACACCAGAACTAATATAATGCAGTAAATAATGAACATAAGTTACTGGAATTGTTTTTTTTTCGTTTATATACAGGTTTTGAACTTTGATAAATTTTTTAAAGATAAAATTATTTCTCAGCTTATATTCAGAAATAAACGGTAGTTAAGATTTATTTATTTATGAGAATGTTCTTTTATGTAATCTTCAAAGGAAACAGCAATAATTTTTATTATTAGTCTTATTAGGACTGAATATTTTTGTATAAAGTCACTGAAATGTAATGGATTTCGTTGAATGATTTTTCAATAATTTTGTAGTTGAAAATTTATTTTATTATTCCAATACATTTATATACGAGCAATAGCAACAAAAACATTTATGAGAATTCACGTTCATGGAATAGTTATGTAATTATAAAATGGTAATTCTAATGAAGGTCATTCCATTCCATTCAATTTCAGCCTAGAATTCTAATTGGAAAGTCATTAGTTATATAGGAAAACTAATTTCAGTTTCATATATGTAACTAATTTAATTACAGTGATATTATAGATGATGACTGAATTTTGATTACCATTACTTTAAAGTTAGGTAAGAATCTTTCTAACAGATTAAATATTAAATATAAAACTTTTCATTAGTTAACGGATCCCTTGATTGAATATTCTATAGTTTAATATTTTTACTATTAAAAGAACTCGTTACGTTACTTAAATTTTAATATTATATTTAAAATGCCAGCGATAATTTTAATTGAAATAGTCTATGAGTTTTACTTGGTTATTATGTTAAACAATATTTAACGTTTCGGAATTAAAAAATGTTTGAAATCATGTTGACTAATGTAAAGGAATAATGATGTTTTTCAGCAATCTGAAGTTACATTTAAAAGAAAAGAATGAATGTTTTTTTGGGAAAGGAATGCTTTAAACTCCCTGAAAAGATTTATAAATGAGAATTATTGTCCGTTACACCTAAATAACACAATCTTAAGGCAATTAAATTTTTATTAACAGAAATTTATTAACATTAGTTAGATTTTTTATGGAAATTTATATTAAAAATTTATATTTAATTCGGGTATAAAATTGTGTTTTGCATCTCTTTGTTCAAATATTTAGTTAATTAAGAAATACAATGCATTAAGTCAGACGTCATTAACGCATAAAGAAGCACTTTCTCGGGTTTTATTGTTATAAATTTATATTGTTATAAAACATTGTCAGGATAGAAAGCTAACATACATATTGGAAATTTGATTAAGTTTATTTTTTGGGAAATAAAGAATATTTTAATTCCCTGTTGTTCTTAAAATTTGAGTACATCATGTAAATTGTGTTTACATTTCACAATCCACAACAATTGTTCTTTAATTAGAGTTCACGACAATCTTTAAAATTTTTAAAAATTTCAACGATCCTCACTCTATATGCTGACGGATGGCTTCGGCCTGCGCGTTTTTAATGTCTTTGAAATTACATAGTCTATATGCAAAAAATATGAAAACAACGTTAGATATTTATATTTCTTTATATAAATAAAATAAACTCTCTTTAGAAAAAAAAATGTGTAAATAATAAGAATTAAAAAATAAACAATAATAATAAAAATTAAAAGGTTAATTTTTAACGTGAAAGAAAAACAAGTTTAAAAGGGACAATTTTTTTTTTCATGATCCTCAAACATTTTCACGACTTTCTTAGGGTCAGGATCCAATTTAAAGACCACTAATGTACAGGAATCGTTTGTTAAATTATCAGTTTTGAACTATAATAATTTGTTTTAAAAGGCTTTTTAAATATTATGCTTAATGAAATATGTAATTCCATTCTTAAAAAGATAGTGAATTCTTTGAGTTGAAATAATAAATATGAGAGTTTGTTATTATTATTCTTCGAAAGATATATTATAATAAAGAATTATAATCAATGTTTTTTGTGAATCTTATGTTCTAAATAAAAATAAAGATTTCAAAAATGGTTTAATTTCTTTCAATATGCTGTTTACGATTTTTATGCTATTAGCTATTTATAGTCATATAGAAAATACTATATCAATAGGTTCGATATATTTGTCTAAATCAGTCTCAATCTAAAGAATTAAGCACATATAGGAGGAATTTTTCTAATGTTTATTGAATTCAACTTAGTTTTATTCTTTGCTTTCAATAGTTTCCAAGTTCTTTTCTCTCAATGTTATTTACTTGAGTTCTGTATTATTCCACGCCTGGTACTTTCCATTAAATGTTCATTCGTGTGAACTTAGTAAAAGCTTACAATTTTTTTTTTTAAAATTATTTACTGATGGTATTTATTTTTTTTTTCTTGGAAAAGAAATACTTTTGTTCTTTTAAAAATGGGTCATTATCTCTTTCTTCTTCTTCTTTAGCAGCCCCTATTTATATTTTTCATTACCGCCTCAGTTTTTTTTAATGTGCGATATTTTCTGTTGTTCAAAGTACAAACAAGGAGAATAAAAACATTTCTGTCATGTTAGATTTTATACAATGTAAAATAGGGCATTTTCAGGCGACGTTATTTAGAATATATTTTTTTAAAAAGAGAGCCGTTTTTTATGACCTCTTATGTTTCCTGTTTGGGAAACATATGGCGGTATTTTTCAGGAAGTATTTCTTTCCATGTTGTTTACTCTCTTCAATGTACCGTATGAAAAACTGCATTCGCATTAATAAAGTTTTCCTTTCATGATTAAAGTTTTTTCCGAGCTGGAATGAGTAACATGTTACCATAAGTCGTTTCACTGAGTTAACAATAAAATTAAAAAATTCAGTACGTGAAGATGTCATTGAAGTTTTCTTTTATCTTTACTGTGAGTAAGTTTATTTACTGTTTGTTACGGTTACGTTGAGATTAAATTGTATAAGCATACAGAAGGAATTTTTTTTATATTTAGTGCTTTATATTAAGTGCTTTTCAAGATGAATCTTTAAAAAAATTCATCTGACTTTGGTAAGTCTTATAATTTTTTATTTAAGAAACGTTCAGTAAGGATGACACAACAAGCCTGTTCGTTTATAAATTTTTTAATAAGTGAAAAGCATATATGAGATTATGCTTAAAAGGTTAACATCATTGAATTTTTTAAATTTCGTCATTAATTTTAATTAATTATTTTGTCCAGCTGTAAATTCTATTGACTGTGCATACTTTATGTTATAAAATTTTAGTGTATTTATTTAATTTTCAATTCAAGTACATTCTACATAAAGTTAGATATGTAACAATTGACAGTAATATAAGTTATTACATCGCATTAAATTGAAAAAAACTTACAATTAGCAATCTAGCAAAAGAAACAAGTTAAGACATAATAATATTTATGTATAATTTCTTTACATTCATGCTTTATAAATTTCTTGCAATAGTCCTATTTTGTGCAAAAACAAATGATTACCGAAAAGCTAAATTAAGCTAGGTTACTGGCACTACAATTTCAATAATCTTGACTCGATTCTTAGTGATAACGTGTTGGAAGAGTTCAGTTGCATTCAAAAATTCTGAGGTTATGTGGAGTATGTGATAGTGTATATAAGGGTCTTGTGTGGACAGCCAGGCTGCCTGTTTGGAGTTTTTAGGGATTTCTGCTATACAAAACGCAAAAGTAGAACAGTTACCCCTTAAAATCTTTCCTTAAGTTATTTTCTTTCCCTCATTTCTATGTCGTGGTATGCGTAAATGAGAACTAGGCTTGCAGATGTACAACAGAGAAAATAAGTGACTGAACTAGTTTGATTCTCGTTGGTGGCATCTCTACATTTACTGCTTTGAAAGATTCAGTTTAGATTGTGACAGTATTTCGAATTTACATTTGGATTACATATTTTTATCCTCTAATAAGACATTAAAAGGGATATTATTTCTAAAAATATTCTCTGAAAACAATATTTTCTTATCCCTCTAATAAGCGCAATCCTATTCCTGTGCTGGGCCTTTGGTAACACTGAATTTGTTGCAAAATTTTCAGTATTTTTTTCAAAATATGTGAAATTAATGAAATCAAAATTTCAATGGATAGCTACAAAACACACGCGATTTATTAAATTATTTTATTTGAAATTAAAAATATTAACTTGAATTATAATTTTGAAATTGTTAATGCAATGTAATGATGCAATCTAATATTATAATTAACTGCCAACTTTGAAATTTTAATCTGAATGAAATTCTATGATATTCACTGATGTTAAATGGAAAATATAATAAAAAGAAATATAAAATGATAAAACAGCTTTTATCATAAAGTAACATATATCATTTCAATAACATTATAAACAATGGTTTTATAAAGTTTATAAAATAATATGAGTAAAAATGTTAAATTAAATAAACAAATTAATATATGATGAATACAACGAAAGTTCTTCGTGAAAATAATCCTATATTTCTTTAGAAACTTCGAAGGAAACTGAACACTGTAAATAAATACAAATAAATAAATTCCCTTTCTAGTAGTATAAATTTATTCATGGAAAAATGAGGCTTAAATAAAAAGTAGAGAAAGAATAAAGCAAACTTTTCTTTCTACCCCAAATTACGTCATCATAAATTTCATACATAGCTGAACAAAAATGAAATTCAGAAGGAGAAAAGATAATTCAAAAATAAAATATGAGATTCATAGGATTTATAATAAAGATTTGTATTAGGATAAACATAAGGAATAGGGTTAGAGAAATATAGTAAATACAAAATGTTAAAAGAATTGAAATTGGATTAAACGAATTTTATTGTTCATTTCTTCACAGAAATAAGATAACTACATTCTTTTCAGTGAAAACTACATAATAAGTTGATTGTAGGTTTGTAATAATCACAAAGCAGAAATAAATAAATTAAATAAGCTCACACATTTACATCTTGGAAGATGAGTTAAGATATTTGATAAATATTTTAAACATATTTTCTTTTCAAGTAAAACAAATTTATTCATGGAAAAAACATGGATTAAATAAAAAAGTAAGGAAATAATAAAACAATCTATTCCTTTATGTAATTGAGTACTTGAAGAAAATTTGTATTCTTTATTTTGCGTGTATCTTTGAAGATAAATGAAGTAGATATTATTTTTTCAAACAATTTTTAATTTTTTTATAAATAAACATACTAATGCAATTAAAGTAAAACAAACAATTTATGTAAATATGGAAAAATTAATTTGATCAAACGATTTATATCACTTGCATTAATTTTTAAACATGCCATTAAGTAAAGTATATTTACATTATATAAATAAAATATTTTAGAAATGTGTTCATAGTTGTTTAATTCCAGCAAATATCTTATAATAAAAGTAACGAAAAAGATAGAAACAGGCTATTTTACGAATATGTTTATTATATTTACATCTTTTGAAAATGCCTGCTGTAATATAATTAGTGACATCATTCTTATAAATCAAATAAAATTTTATTTTTAGTCTTGGCGAAGTGATTAGATAATTAGCTTGTAATTTTTAAGGAAAAATTTAGTTAACCTTTCTACCATGTTACATTTTGAGTCATGAAAATCTAATTAGCAGCCTTTTATGCATTAAGTTGCAACACAACCCAATTTTTATAGTATAAATTCTGTTCTTACATGAGAATATTAAACAACATCTGAGTATGGTTGATGCACTTAAGCTAAATTAAATCACTCAGACTAATATAAGAAAGCAAGTAGTGGTGAATAAGTTTTATTACCACAAGCTTTCTTGCGTTATCTTTTAGAAAATGGAAGTTTTAACTAAGTGATTGTCTGTCGAATTCTTAATGGAATATAATTACGTTGCCATTAAACCATATTAAAGTAGTAAACTTATGTGGAAGACTTTTTTTAAATATTGCAATTTAAAATCTAATTTTTCATTTTTTTCTGTTTAAATAAAAATTTTCTTAAGATAATTTTTTCCAAATAATAATCTTGATCTAAACCATTAATTTTGTTTTTAAAACAGATTTTCAAGAAGTTAAAATCACATTAAATTCAAAAATTTTCGAATCATTATGTATCAATACATTGAAAACTGTTTGAATGAAATATGTTCAACGTTGCGTAAGAATAATGGTGTGTACTTAGCTACAGACATACATTATTTTACAAAATGTAATTTTATTTTTACTACATTACATTTATATAGATAAAAGTTAGTGCATTCAAAGAAACAATGATTGCCTTTCAAACTTTGAAAGATAACACATTTTAAAAAAGTCAATTGAAAAAGTTTTTAATTATAAAACGTATTACATGACTTTATTAATGAGATTTTATCAGGAATTATTTTTTTCTTTAAATAAGACCAATGGTATGAAATACCCATTTTTGTCAATTTAACAACTTTCCGCCATAAACTGAGATAAATTAATATTGAGATAATTAATTTACATTTAAAATTCAGAATGAGTTTTATCACTGATGCATACAACTTTTTTTCTTTGGTTTTGTACATATTCTTGAAAGCTAAGAATTTCTACAAGAACTGTACTTAAAAAATTCAATGGAATGATTGCATTTATAAGGATGTTTTTCATAATGGAAAATGTCTCCCAGTGATTATGTTTTTCAGTTTTATTCAGATAAATTGGTTTATGCATATGCCGGAGTTTACAAACTTCTAGGAGATGTAAGGTGCACCTAGATGACTCGGAATAGCATAGTAATGCAGGGATGGGGGAGGAATGCTCTTCCTGAAGGGATAGTGTACACTGAATACACCAGAAATGAAAGGACACCACGTAGGTGAACATTTGGTTTATTAATCAATGTACATCAACAACAGTAACATGGTCATCAGTAACAATGGTATGGCGTTTTTGAGCAGAACCTCTAGCAAAGGAACATCCCAGTATGCTACCATATAGCTCATATACTAGAACTATCACAATATCCATGTTCAAATTTTGTACGGTTTATTCACAACTAACGACGCCTATCTGGGAAAAATCTCTTTCAAACACCTACTAATGCAAATGTCCAAAGAATAGGCTGAAATACGTCTCATCAGAGATTCAGTACAAGGCTGAGCTACTCCATTGCTTTCCACAGGCCAGTAAGCCAGATGCATATCTGTCTGTTTCGCGTTTGTATGATTCTACTACCGCTGTATCAGTATGAAGTGAAGATTCTCTGAGAGAACAACTGGAATTCCAGCGTTCAATACTATCTACTATGTCTGGAATACATTTACAACCCAGCATTTCTATGTGATTCAGAGTCATCTAGGTGTTTATAAACCTTGTACCAAGTCAAGATTAAAAAAGAAGTATCGCAGTAGTCGTCCAATAAGAAGTTTGAAAAGAAAGTGATAATATTTCTAGTTTCAACTTTGGTGGGAAGTAATAATTAAATAAAGGATACGGAAGTTTAATAAGGTAAACTGTTATCTCTGGTAGCTATGCAATCGTACATCAATTTCACATACTTCCATAAAAGGGAATTGGTGAGTTCTGTACTAAAAACTTTCAAGTCTCACGATTTGAACTCTTTTAGCGGATTCTGTTTTCAATTCTGAAATTGAAACTTGTTGAATATTAAAATCCGGCAATTGTTCTCCCTAGCATATCCCACATATATTTTATAGTATTAAAAGAGGAATGTTAGAAAGTACCTGCATGCGATCTCAGTAACGACTGTCAGTATTAGGCTCAGTTGTCTAGCAAGAATATCCTCCTGATGGGAGCACAGTTATTATCAAATATTGGTCTTAGTTGAGCTGGTGTTATTCTTATAGCACTTCAATAATATTTCCTTTCTCAATGATGTCGATTTTCATAATTAGACGTCTTTACTGTTAAAATCGCTTCACAACTCAAGGACCTTGTTTATATCTTTAGCCATTAATAGATGCTGATTCAAATATATGCAGATCTGTAAGGCTATCTAGCATGATGCCTGCCCAGACCATAACTTCCATTGAAATAAAAATAGGTATTGTTTTATTATTTTTCAAGTTTGAACTAGTTTCTTCATATCGTTATATGATTAGAACCCATTTGTACTCAAAATATAGCTCCGTCACTGAACATGACATTTTTTTTTTCTGTTCTCGACTTTTTGTTGATGTTTTTAATTCTCCTATAAATGAGCGTGTATCTGTGCAGACGTAAAATGGTCGTTGGTCATCTGGCATATCAGACATCAACATGTCTGATTCTTGTAAACAATTTGAAAATTCTTGTCATGAAGCGGCTATCACTGTCCCTGCCTAGTTCTCTGGCAAAGGTTTTCGGGAGCGAAATGTGCTGTTTAACATCTATTCTTACCATCATCTTGGAATGTTCACTCTGGGCGATTCCAAGTTTCGGAAAAATCAGCTTTTACGTATCATTCCAGTCGTCCGATTTCTACCAGTTTTAAAATCGTTCAAATGGACAAATGCGGTTATTGCACTGAAAGGCTTTTAAAGCGCTTTGAACAATTTTACCTTTGCCACCATTCCTTTATACCCCTCTCTTACACTTTCATTTGACATTCACTTCTGGTGGTTTTTTATTTGCATTACTTCTGTGTTTCAAGATGTGTGTGATAATTTACAGGTGAAATTTTTATTTTAGAGTTCAATTTCTGTGTGATTCTGAATTGTTTATTTATGGACATGAGTGTAATATGTAATGCTATAATTATTTGCATATATATTATGCAATATATATATATAATGTAATCTTATGTTAGGTAATTTTACTTTATAAAATAATTTACTTGAGTGTATACATTATGTCGTGTATTTTAGGGTAAACTAATTTTGAAACAATTTGTTATTTTATTCCATACGCATATAAATTTTTAATTTACACTTTTTCTAATATTTTTTCATGAATACAAATTATTTAGCTGTATACTTCTGCTTATCACCTCTTTTCTGATGTAATATCTTCCTGCTTTTATACTTCCATTGTTCATAACTTTTTCAGTATCTGTTTCTATTGACTAATTTTTACAATTTTTTATTAGCTATTACTCCTCTTTTAGTTATTCTTTTTATACGCTTTAATTGCTTTCATGAATACTCCTTCCACTCTCTGATTTACATATTCTTCAATAGTGTGTTTACTGTATTGAATTTTTAAAAAAAAAAATTTCCAAAAATTTGCTTTATGTATTTTTTTATATTTCTATGTATTCTCGCCTTTCATATTTTTTGCCTGTTTTAATTTTAAGTTTTTTGATATTTTCTTCCGTTTTTCGTAAAAGTTTTCCGCATCGTTCAATTTCTGTAACGCCAAAAGTGTATTTTGCCAAAAATTTTTGGATTCCATCGTGTGTCCTTTCAATTTCACCCACATCATTCCCAAATTATATAGGAATAACTCAGCTCTAGGTACAATGAAGTGGTGTGGTGCAGTAGTAGCAATAATAGTTAGTTTGCACGCGTCATCTTTATCTGAAATATTTCTAATACATTATGTTACGGATAATCGCACTGTTTATGAAGATACAAGAATAAAATTATTCATAGAGTGAACTAAATATGAAAAACTGAAACGCTATTTGTATGCTGATTATATAGTTAAAAATTATTTATAAATCAGTTAATACAAAAAGTACAAAATGAGTAAAAAAGGAGTTAGACATAAAAAATTAAATTTTATTACACATTGTTTGAAAGTTTCCAAGTGCAAATGTCCAACTACCCAAAACGAATACAACATAATATAAAACTCGAATATAACATAATTCGAATACAATATAAATTTTGTTAGAATAAGAAACATATACGTAATTTATCGAGATATATTTAAGACGATTTTAGCATAAGATGACGTATTCATAGTTAGAAATGTAATTGAATGCTATTTTAATGATATCCAAATTTAGTAGATAATTATTAAGATACTTTGGATGCATTACACATACAAATTCATACTTTACAAAATAAAGTTTTAATTCCAAATGATCCTTATTATTAATTTTGATTCAATAATGCTGTTTCTGTATTGAAACCAATCAGCCTTTTGAATGCTGATTGTTACGTGAGAGATAAGCTTAATCAAGAGGTCAAATAACGAACGCATTAATCCTTATTATGTAAAATTATGCAACAATTTCTAAGATTTATTAATTTGAAATAATAGAAGTTGACAGGTACGAGGAAAGGATTAATATACTGATTAACTCTATTTGAAACTAAATATCTTGCAAGTATTATGAAATCTATTATTTGAGTTTGAAGGTGTTGCAGAATACTCAATGAGGAATGTTATAATAAAAATATGTGATAAGGGATGAAGTACGATACAATTTAAATAGATTGTTTAATGTAGCATGGATTATTTAGATAATTGTAGCAGGGCCAGTGATTTCATAATTTAATACAAAGAATGTATCAAAAATTCCAAATCAAATAAAAGATTTCATAATTCCTACCATTTTAAATATGTATGAGTAATGTTTTCATATTTTATTAGGATAAAGATCGAAAGTTTGTAGTCATTTAATGAAAAATATATTTCTTGATGTTAGGATAGGCTTTAGTTTGGTTTGGTTTATTGCTCTACGGTCATTTTGTGCACACTTTAGATTAATTAGACCGGGGACTATAGATTAACGTGGAATCCGAATCACTAACCAACATCACATGTCACCGCCAGGCTTTTTAGACTTTAAGAGGCAATTGCAGATCAAAATATCATTTGTAGTGAATTAAAATATCCATATAAATAAAATGAAGAAAGGGTGAGTAAGATTGATTAACAAATTAGATAATCGTATTTAGTTAACATGTTTAGAATATATTAAAAAGAGATATAGGATATATTGAAAAGAGTTATTTATTTTTAATAATGTTAACATTTATAACTCTGGTGATATTCTGTGAATTTAATATAAAAGGTTTAAAATACTCTGTATTATATAAATAGAAAATACACATATTTAAAAAGACAAACAAACAAGGATCTCTATTTAGTAAATGCATTATATTCATAATTAACATTCAAGTTATTTGTCAACAATAAAAATTATTCAACGAAATTACATTAGATACGATAAAACTGAGCGCATTTTAAAATAAAAACTTTAAAAAACAAAAAAATATTAAACAAATCATATAAAAATACAACCAAAAAGGAAAATTATCCTCAAACTAAATCAAAACTCATGAGAAAACTTGGATTAAGAAATCCCAGTTTTACTTATCATATGCTCAAAAAAAAAAAAAAAGGGAAAAACTCTTCCTACATCGGGGGAGGGAAGAAATGCTCCGTATAATTGTAAAAAGTATGCTCCGAGATTTCACATTTCCAGCAGACATATCCCTGGAGTTCATATGCACAAATAAGACACCCAAATAAAAAGGAAAAGAAGGCACTCATTTCTCTCTGGGGTAGTCTTTTTTTTTTTTTTTTTTTTTTTTTGCCCAAGAAGCTGCCAGGAATTATCTTTCTGGGGAAGTTTGGAACGAAATCGGAGGGAAAATAAAGAATGAAATAGAAGGGAAAAAAAAACGGTGGAAGCGTCTCTTCTCAAATACTACCCAAGCTTCTCATAGGTACAAAAGGTCAAAACGGCGCTGCGTTCTTCAAGTGAACAAACAAACATCATTCTTTTTCTTACGTACACAGCCGCTGGCATGCAATCTTCAGAGTTGAAAGACTTAACTCCTAGGATTGTCGACAGCATTAGAGGGAACGTAAAGAAGAAGCTACACTGTGCCTAACGACGCAGCTCTCTCTTTCTTTCGTGTTTCTTTCTCCTCATACAGAAGTTATAGAGATCGATGTTACCGTTCTATGTTCAAGAAACCCCGCACTTTGTGTATGGATTGGCACTAGAATATTACTACGGAGATAGAGCCATCATTCTTAAGGCAATGGGACGTGGATTTGGAGCAACGCAATCGCAACTCGAAAGTGCAATAAACGAGGCTTATGTTACTGCGGAGAGTGTGTAAAACGGAATCCTTTTCGATGCCTAAGAAAATGCATTTTCCTACTTTTTTTTTCTAATGCTTTCATTTTTTCCCTTTTAACAATCGTTCGATTGATTTATTTCATCAAAAACAGGCCCCCATTTTGATAATTGTAGGTAAAACTTTATGTAAATCCCGTCTTTAATATTATTCAACGATGAAATCGCTCGCGGGAAGTTTTTTTTTTTTAAAGCTTATATTGGAACTGATGAATAATGAAAAGAAAAATAAAGTTTTTTTTTTATAAATTTATCTTGCTGTTAAAAATTAATTTCATGTTGATTTTTATAATATTTAAACATATATATTGATTATGGAATTTTTATATCAGAAAAATGTTTTGAAAAATCTTCACCTGGCAGATTAATTTCATTCTTTTTACTTAAAATATTTTAATGTTTTCAAATGCAAATTTATTTTAAAAACCTTAATTAAAATAATCAAATAATATCTAATTTAGTAAAATTTAAATTAGTGCACATGAGGTTATTTACAACAAAGTTATTTTTCATTACTTATCACTTATAAATGTATTTAACGTTTAAAATATTACAGAAAAGTATTTAAATTAAAATACAATAAAACTCAGAAATTACTCTAGCTCCCAATAAATTCAGAACTTATAATTACTCTTTTAAGCGATACATTACTTTAATACAGAAATCCTGGAACTGAAACAAAATTACATTAGACACGATAAAACTGAGCGCATTTTAAAATAAAAAAACTTTAAAAAACAAAAAGTATTAAGCAAATCATATAAAAATACAACCGAAAAGAAAAATTATCTTAAAAGTAAATCAAACTCATGAGGAAAACTTGGATTAAGAAATCCCAGTTTCACTTATCACATGCTAAAAAAAAAAAAAAAAGGGGAAAACTCGTCCTACACACGGGAGGGAAGAAATGTTCCGTATAATTGTAAAAAGTATGTCCCGAGATTCCACATTTCCAGCAGACGTATCCCTGGAGTTCATATACACAAATAAAACACCCAAAAAAAAGTAAAAGGAGGCACTCATTTCTCTTTGGGGTAGTTTTTTTGGCCCAAGACGCTGCCAGGAATTATCTTTTGGGAAGTTTGGAAGGAAAACTGAGGGAAGAAAAAAGAAATGAAATAGAAGAAAAAAAAACGGTGGAAGAGTCTCTTCTCAAATACACAAGTTTCTCATAGGTACAAAAGGTCAAAACGGCTCTGCGTTCTTCAAGTGAACAAACAAACATCATTCTTTTTCTTACGTATACAGCCGCTGGCATGCAATCTTCAGAGTTGAAAGACTTAACTCCTAAGATTGTCGACAGCATTAGAGGGAACGTAAAGAAGAAGCTACGCTATGCCGAATGACGCTGCTCTCTCTTTCTCTCGCGTTTCTTTCTCCTCATACAGAAGTTATAGAGATCGATGTTCCCGTTCTATGTTCAAGAAACCCCGTACTTTGTGTATGAATTGGCACTAGAATATTACTACGGAGATAGAGCCATCATTCTTAAGGCAATGGGATGTGGATTTGGAGCAACGCAATCGCAACTCGAAAGTGCAATAAACGAGGCTTATGTAACTGCGGAGAGTGTGTAAAACGGAATCCTTTTCGATGCCCAGCAAAACTCATTTTACTATGTTTTTTTTTTTCTACTGCTTTCATTTTTTTTTCTGCTTTTAACTATCGCTCGATTGATTTATTTGATAAAAAAGAACAGGCCCTCATTTTGCTAGATGAAGGTAAATTTTTATGTAAAGCTCGTCTTTAATATTATTCGTCGACGATATTCTACGCGGAAGGTTTTTTTTTAAAGCTTATATTGGAACTGATGGATAATGATAAGGAAAAAGTATTTTTTAAAAATTTATCCTTATGTTAAAAATTAGTTTGATGCTATTTTTTTTTTTAATATTTAAGCATATATTATTGAATGATGAATTTTTCTCTGAGAAAAATATTTTGAAAAATCTTAAAATTTCAGATTAGTTTCAATTTATCTACTTAACATTTTCATTGTTTTTGATTGCCAATTTCTTTGAGAAATCATAGTTAAAAAATTAAATAATATCAAATTTAATAAAATTTAAATAAGTGCACTTCAGATTATTTACAACTAAATTATTTTTTATTATTTAACACTCCAAAACTTATTTAATGTTAAAAATATTACAGAAATATATTTATAAACTCATGTTTGTGAAAATTGCAACACCATGAGCGAATCGTCATAATTGAATGAAATTTAATACACAGTTGAGTGGTAGTAGTACAAATAAATGATTAAATGTTCAAAGCAAACAAACAATAACAAGAGATCGGAATCAGTATTTTGTGTAGCCACCACGCGCCGCAATAAGTGCTGCTACACGACGTGGCATGGAGTCAAACAAATTTTGAATGTCTGCTTGAGGAAGAGCATTCCATATTGTTTGTATGCGCACCCAAAGTTCGCCTGCAGAAGCAACAGGACGAGGATCACGAGCGAGACGCCGACCAACGAA
This sequence comes from Caerostris extrusa, assembly GCA_021605095.1. Lineage (NCBI taxonomy): Eukaryota > Metazoa > Arthropoda > Arachnida > Araneae > Araneidae > Caerostris > Caerostris extrusa. The sequence continues at coordinate 23,206 of BPLR01011194.1, forward strand.
ATCCCACACATGTTCAATCGGCGACATATCCAGGGGGAATATGCAGGCCAAGGAAGAAGCTGTACCTGCCGCGTTGCAATGAAGGATTGAACAGTCCTAGCGATATGAGGGCGGGCATTTTCCTGTTGAAATACAGCGCCTGGCATGCTTTGAAGGAAGGGAACAGCTTGGGGCTGTAGAACTTCACTGATGTATCGGTTGCTGTTCAGATTGCCCACAATTCTTAGCAATTGAGATCGTCCATGATATGCTATGACATCCCAGGCCATAACTCCGGGTGTTCGTCCAATGTGGCGTTCGATAATGCACTCCGGAAGGTGGCGTTCACCGGCATAGCGTCTGACACGAATGCGGCCATCATGGTACCACAAATTAAAAGCGGGATTCGTCAGAAAAACACGACATGCTGCCAATCAGCACGCCAGTCTCTATGCTGAGCGGCCCATTGTAGCCGCAGGCGGCGATGGTTTAGCGTGAGAGGATCCCTGTATAAAGGAGTCCTTGCGCGCAGTCAAGCTGCAGCAGACGTCTACGAATTGATGAAGCACACAATGAAACACCTGTAGCTATTGACCACTGTGCTGCCAATTGTCTAGAGGGAAAAACTGTATGGTCCGTCAGCGCCATTCGGACCAGGTGTCTATCATCGCGAGCTGACGTCACATTTTTGGGGCCCACTCCCGGATTTCCGAGTTGTCCGACACTCGTCCGTCCGCTGCTTCCAAAGACGCATCACTGTGCTGCTGTTACGCTGCACACGAGCGACTACTGCACGATAAGACAATCCAGCTTCACGAAGGCCGATGATTCTCCCCCGTTCAAACTCTGCAAGTTGTTCAAATCTCGCTCTCTTTCTTCGAAGAGGCATAAGTAACGATTGAGCGAACGTTTACAACTAGCAGTTAACCATTGATAACCATACACGTCTCGCTACAGCCGTCTATTTATTCGGATCCTTTCGCCGTTCAGAGGGCGCTGCTCAGAATACGCATGCGCTACGGATTTGAAATTCTAATCATTTGCATATCATGCGCTAATTTGCATTTTCTGAAAATTTCAGCTCACTCGCGTAAGTCCTTCATGGTGTTGCAATTTTCACAAACATGGGTTTATTAAAATACTAAGATAACTCAAAAATTTCTCAAGAAATTCAGTAAATTCAGAACTTATAATTACTTTTTTAAGCGATACATTACTTTAATACAGAAATCCTGGAACTGGAGCAAAAATTATATTAGAAAACAAAATTTCATTAGACACTATAAAACTGAGCGCATTTTAAAATAAAAACTTTAAAAACAAAAACAAATATTAAGCAAATCATATAAAAATACAACCGAAAAAGGAAAATTATCTTGAAAGTAAATCAAAACTCATGAGGAAAACTTGGATTAAGAAATCTCAGTTTCACTTGTCACATGCTAAAAAAGAAGAAAAAAATGAAAACTCTTCCTACACTGGGGAGGGAAGCAATGCTCCGTATAATTGTAAAAGTATGCTCTGAGATTCCACATTTCCAGCAGGCATATCCCTGGGTTCATATGCACAAATAAAACACCCAAATAAAAAAAAGGAAAAGGAGGCACTCATTTCTCTCTGGGGTAGTTTTTTTTTTTTTTTTGCCCAAGAAGCTGCCAGGAATTAACTTTTTTGGGGAAGTTTGGAACGAAAACGAAGGGAAAAAAAAATGAAATAGAAGGGAAAAAACGGTGGAAGAGTCTCTTCTCAAATACACAAGCTTCTCATAAGTACAAAAGGTCAAAACGGCACTGCGTTCTTCAAGTGAACGAACAAACATCATTCTTTTTTTCTTACGTACACAGCCGCTGGCATGCAATCTTCAGAGTTGAAAGACTTAACTCCTTGGATTGTCGACAACATTAGAGGGAACGTAAAGAAGAAGCTACATTGTGCCTAACGACGCTGCTCTCACTTTCACTCGCGTTTCTTTCTCTCCATACAGAAGTTATAGAGATCGATGTTCCCGTTCTCTGTTCAAGAAACCCCGCACTTTTTATATGGATTGGCACTAGAATATTACTACGGAGATAGAGCCATCATTCTTAAGGCAATGGGATGTGGATTTGGAGTAACGCAATCGCAACTCGAAAGTGCAATAAACGAGGCTTATGTAACTGCGGAGAGTGTGGAAAACGGAATCCTTTTCGATGCCCAGCAGAATGCATTTCACTATTGTTTTTTTTTATTGTACTTCTGCTTGCATTTTTATCCTTTTTAACTATCGCACGATTGATTTATTTGATCAAAGAACAGGCTCCCATTTTGCTAGATGTAGGTAAATTTTTATGTTAAGCCCGTCTTTATTATTATTCGTCGACGGAATTGCTAGCGGGAAATTTGTTTTTAAAGCTTATATTGGAACTGATGAATAATGATAAAGGGAAAAAACAGTATTTTTAAAAATATTAAAAAATGCATATAAATGTAAGATATAAATAAAATGAAGAAATTGTGATTAAGATTGATTAAAAAATACATTAAGTTCGTCAGTACGATTATCGTATTTAGTTAAGATGTTTAGAATATATTAAAAGAGATTTAGGATATATTAAGAAGTGTTATTTATTTTTAAAAATATTATCATTTATAACTCTGGAGAAATCTTACTTATTCTATACAAGAAGAATTACTCTGCATTATATAAATAACTTTATTAAAATACTCTGTATTAGAAAAATAAAAAAATCCATATTTAAAACCAGGATCTCTGTTTAGTAAATATATTTTATTCATAATTAACATTCAGGTATTTGTCAACAATAAAAATTAATTCAACAAAATTACATATGACGCGATAAAACTGAGGGCATTTTAAAAATAAAAACTTAAAAAAAAAAAGTATTAAGCAAATCATATAAAAATACAACCGAAAAGGAAAATTATCTTGAAAGTAAATCAAAACTCATGAGGAAAACTTGGATTAAGAAATCCCAGTTTCACTTATCACATGCTAAAAAAAAAAAAAAAAAAAAAAAAAAAAAGGGGAAAACACTTCCTACACTGGGGGAGGGAAGAAATACTCCGTATAATTGTAAAAGTATGCTTCGAGATTCCGCATTTCCAGCAGACGTATCCCTGGAGTTCATATGCACAAATAAAACACCCAAATAAAAAGGAAAAGGAGACACTCATTTCTCTCTGGGGTAGTTTTTTTTTTTTGCTCCAGAAACTGCCAGGAATTATCTTTTGGGGAAGTTTGGAACGAAAACGGAGGGAAAAAAAAGAATGAAGTAGAAGAAAAAAAATGGTGGAAGAGTCTCTTTTAAATACACAAATAGGTACAAAAGGTCAAAAACGGCACTGCGTTCTTCAAGTGAACGAACAAACATCATTCTTTTTCTTACGTACACAGCCGCTGGCATGCAATCTTCAGAGTTGAAAGACTTAACTCCTAGGATTGTCGACAGCATTAGAGGGAACGTAAAGAAGAAGCTACACTGTGCCTAACGACGCTGCTCTCTCTTTCTCTCGCGTTTCTTTCTCCTCATACAGAAGTTATAGAGATTGATGTTCCGTTCTATGTTCAAGAACCCCGAACTTTTGTGTATGGATTGGCACTAGAATATTACTACGGAGATAGAGCCATCATTCTTAAGGCAATGGGACGTGGATTTGGAACAACGCAATCCAACTCGAAAGTGCAATAAACGAGGCTTATGTAACTGCGGAGAGTGTAAAACGGAATCCTTTTTTTTCGATGCCCAGCAAAATGCATTTTACTTTTTTTTTTCCTCCTGCTTTCATTTTTTTTTGCTTTTAAATATCTCTGGATTGATTTATTTAATCAAAGAACAGGCCCCGATTTTGCTAGATGTAGGTAAATTTAAAGCACGTCTTTAATATTATTCATCGACAAAATTTCTGGCGGGTATTTTTTTTTAAAGCTTGTATCGTAACTGAGGAATAATGATATGGAAACAAAAAACATTTATTTTAACATTTATCTTGCTGTTAAAAAATTTGTTTGATGTTATGAATTTTTTTAATGTTCCAGCATATATTATTTATTATTGAATTTTTTCTATCAGAGATACTTAAATATGTTTTGAAAAAACTTGAACTGGCAATTTGGTTTCATCTTTCTTACTTAAAATTTTTTATTGTTTTCTATTGGCAATTTCTTTCAGAAACCTCAGTTAAAAATTAAATATCTAATTTAATAAAATTTAAATTAGTGCACATGAGGTTATTTGCAACAAAGTTATTTTTCCTTACTTATCACTCAAAAACATATTTAATGTTCAAAATATTACAGAAATGTATTTGTATTAAATTACAAGATGACTCAGAAATTTGTCAATCTCCTCAATAAATTCAGAATTTATAACTACCCTTTTAAGAAACATTACTTTAAAACAGACTGAAGCAATTCGCTGACTTCGCCATATATTATTTAGACTGTAAAATGTCATATGTTATTCTGAAAAAAAACTTTCATAGTTTAATGAAAGAGTGAAATATGGAATATGATCTGGCCATAGTTTAAAAATAACTGAGCACTTAATCATTATAAGTGTATTTTAATCGCTGTTTCTAATATATTGCAAATAAGGAGATAATACTTTCGTTAATAAAGCTTTTGAGTGAATGTAGGGTCACGATCAAGCTGGCATTTCATTCATTCACAGAGCCTCTACTCTATTCACTAACAGAATGGCAGCCATCGATACATATTTGTAATAGGAATTCATTACATATTTTTCGGAAATGAAAAAATATGTTCCGTTTTCAACGTGCATTCAACTAAGTAGCTGAAGTACTCACTAGAAAACACACACATGCACGCACATTCATACAGACACACACACACATATATGTGTGCGTGTTTTGTATTTGTACATTAATATACATATGTATAAAATATACAAAAAGTTCTTTTTCTGTCTGTTTTGTATATTTTATACATATTTCTCTTTGATCTACCTCTGCATATAAAAGATAATATGATAAATAAAGTTCGAGAGTTTTTTCCTGTCTATAACAATGCTTAAAAATATTTAAAATATGTTAATAAGATTTTTTTAATTTTTAATCTATTTCTGTAAATAAAAATAATGAATCAAATGAGCAGAAATTCTTCTAACATTTAGCTATAAAATCAGATAATAGATATAGATAATAATAACTCTATTTGCTGTAAAAATGGCAGCCATCGACAAGTATTTATATTAAGAATTCATTGCGTATTTTTCGAAAATGGCAAAAACATGTTCCGTTTTCAATTTGCTTTAAACTAAATAGCTAATGTACTCACTAGAAAAAACATTGTAACATGGAAACTCAGACCTATATATATATATATATATATATATATATATATATATATATATATAATTCCTGGATGACTTGTTTTCACTCTGCTTTTGTATATTTTTAAGTATGTATATTTTCTTTTTTTGATCTAACTCTACAGTTTTTGATGTTCAAGCTTTGATGTCCGTGCAGGACTAATGATATTTTCAATTTTGTTGCTACAACTTATCGGATCTTGAATATTTCAATTTTCAATTCCCGCTTTTTTCTGTTTTTGATATTTTTTTTTTTTTTTGATGGAATAACTATGAAACACGTGTAAATCTATATATGGAAAATGATATTAGGACTTTGTTATTTAAATTATTATATTTCGGAAATATTTTTATCCACTTTTTAAGAAGTTTTTCTTTTATTCTAGTTTTCGTACTACAGAAATGTAGAAAAACTATTGGCATGTAAATTCTACTACTGTAACAAAAAACTATTAGTATGTAATTACTACGAAAGTGAATACTTTTATTAGTAGTAATGTTATGCAGAAAAAGCAAAATACTGTATATTCTTTGTATAAGTAATTAACTAAAGTAATTAAGCAAGATAAATAAGTACGGGGATCAGCGTATATACGGATCAGCTAATTTTAGCTAACGGAAGCGTAGGTACTTTTCCGTTAGACGAGAGCAAGGGATAAATCGCCAAATATCACAAAATAAAGCGCATTTTCATTTTGTTAATTTATATATCTCAATTTAGGAAAAACAGTATTTTTACATAAAATTATTTACTTGATTTTTTTAAAATGAATCTTTTGTACATTCGAACTTGTTTATATAGTTGTTTTACTGCATCGTCGCCAAAACGAAAATCTGATGTTGCTGAAAAGTTCGCCAGGTTAACAGAAAAGTGCCAAAACGTATAACAGAAATAATAAATCAATAGCTTATACAAGATTTTTTTATTTCGACCTAAATATGGGTTTTGAGTTTTGGTAAATGTTTTGAAGTTAAAACATCCCCTCGGTTTATACGCAGATCGGCTTATATTAAGAATTATACGTTACATCAGAAAAAGTTAAAAAGAGAATGTACAAAGGACTTTTACTAAATATATCTATATGAGCTTACATAAATTTATCTGGGCTTTTATATTTAGTCCCATAAAAAAAATACCATGAATAAAAAAGATGAAATTGAAAGAGAATTTATTAAAGATCCGATGTGCGTATAAGCCCAGCGAAAAACCGATAATCATTACACATATACAAACATCAAAGAGAATATGAAAAAAAAAAACTTGAAGAGGCAGATTAAAATAATGAATTATAATATCCTGAAGATAATTCTATAAAAAATATGTACCCTCAGGACAATATAAGCAATGCAATTACTACCGTCTAGATGGCTGGATTTAAGTTAAAAACTAATCTAGTAGCATATATGATAAATGATGTCCGAGCTTTTTTTCTGTTATATAACAATGATTAAGAATGTTTAATTGAACTTTAATTTGTATTCTTATAGGGTTGACAATCCTACCCAGTAAAAAGAAAACATCTACTGTCTAGAAATATGCCAACAGGCAGACGGCCTTGGCCCTCCATGGGGCTGTTGCGGCATTACTGATGATGATTTGTATTCTTAATCTATTTCTATTAATAAAAATAATAAACCACATGAATAATAGCTCTTCTAACATTAAACTACAAAGATGTATAATGCATTTTATATTTTATAATTTTTGTCCATTAAATTTTTCAGAATTCAAATACAGTTTTTACTAATCAACTTTCATTCTCAAATTAAGATTCATTCGATTTGAATAAGCGTAATGATTTTTAGAATCATTATATATTTCTAATTAAGTAGAAATTGTATAACATTTTAAAAAAAAGAATTACATATTATTTCAAATTATCTCTTATATAACTACAAATAAACAATTCAATATGCATTTCAGCACTGAAAAGCAGAAAAATAATAAATTTCGAAAATTATTTCATTTATAAATCAGTTAACATGATTTATCACGTAAAAGTATCTCGATTACATCTTAAAGATCATTGTTTAAACATCAAACGCTATTAGTTTCAGACTTTGACAAGTTAGCCGGGGAAAAGGAAATACAAAACAATTAAACTTTCATCCAACGAAATTATACTTAAGTTTCTTTAAGTCTGTATCGTTACTTTTTCTTCCTTCCATTAATAATAACATATTGAAAACGTTATGCAATGGCAAAAGCGCTGACAAGCTTTTCTTTCAAAATTACTTTGTAAACTCAGAAAAAACGAATGTGCACTTGGTGAAGTAATTAAATTCCATCAAGAAACTACAAAAAATCGATTAAGCCGAACAACAAATGTATTCCAAAAAATAATTCTTCATTTCTTGCAACGCGTATTTTTTCCAGGCTGCTGAGAACTAGAAGTGCTTATTATTGACGGAAAGAAATATGAAAATATTAATGAGATATGTGGAAGGGTGTCAAAACGCCGACAGGGTAGGAGCAGGAATGTGACGCTCTTAATGATAATTTTTGAATTTTCTGGATTAATGGATTTTTTTAATCTGTAATTACATGAAAAAAAAATGAGTAAGCATAAAAAATTGACGATGGTGAACTACATTTATTATCATCATTATCCCTACCGGCTTTCGTCTGTTTCGCGTGTAGAATTTAATGGTTCCATCTAATTTTACACAGATTCATTAAAAAAAGTGAAAAGATTTGTCTTTTAAGAATGGGAAGGCTTCCTTTATTTGTTTAAATTCTTATGCGAATCCAGAGGAAAAATAAGGATTTAAATGAGACAAATAAAAATAAATTAATGAATTAAATGCAATCAAATCTCGAACGCTTGAAAAATTGTTTTAATTTCGAAGCCATTGTTGGTGGGACATAGTGTAACATATCCCTGAGTCAAAATATCATTGGGAACCATTTAAAAATTCTTACATTTCTTCTGATTATTAAAAGATTATTCTGATGATTCCTTACTTTTTCGTCTTCGATAATAATAATATATTGAAAATTTTATGCAATGGCAAAAAGCGAAAGGGAACTCTGACAAGCTTTCCTTTTCTTTCAATTTTTAATTATGTAGAAATTGTATACATTTTTAAAACAAATCCACTATGGTGAATTTCAAATTATCACTTAGATCAAGAAAAGAATAAAGATCGATTAAGCTGCACTGAAAAGTAAAAAAAATAATATGCATTCTTTCTTTCAAAAGCAGAAAAATAATACAATTACGAAAGAAATATGAAAAATATTAATTTATAAATCAGTTAACATGATTTGTCAGGGTGAGAGAATATTCGATTACATCTTAAAGAGCATTGTTTAAACATTAATGCTATTAGTTTACTGTAAGTTAGCCAGTGAAAAGGAAATACAAAACAAAAAACTTTCATCCCAACGAAATTATACTTAAGTTTCTTTAAGTCTGTATCGTTACCTTTTCGTCCCTTCCATTAATAATAACATATTGAAAACTTTATGCAATGGCATTAAAAGAGGACAAGATTTTCTTTTAAGAAAAATTATTTGTAAAGTCATTAAAAACGAATGTCCACTTGGTGAAGTAATTAAATTTCCCATCAAGAAATACAAAAAATCGATTAAGCTGAACAACAAATGTATTCAAAAAATAATTCTTCATTTCTTGTAACGTGTATTTTTCCAGGCTGCTGCTGAGAACTAGAAGTGCTTATTATTGGCGGAAAGAAATATGAAAATATTAATGAGATATGGAAGGGCGTCAAAACGCTGACAGGGTAGAAGGAATTTGCTACATTTCTTAATGATATTTTTTGGGATTTTCTGATTAATGGTTTTTTAATCTGTCTTACGATGAAAAAATTAGATTCAGCATAAAAATTGACGATGGTGAATTACAAATTATAATCATTATCCTTACGGCTTTCGTCCTTTCGCGTGTTTAATTTAATGGTTTCATCTAATTTTTACACAGATTCATTAAAAAAGGGAAACGATTTATTTCAAATTAAGAACTTAGAGCTTCCTTTATTTGTTTAATTATTATGCGAATTCGAATGGAAAAATAAGCAGGATTTAAATGAAAAAATAAAATTTATTATGAATTAAATCAATCAAATCTCAAACGATTTTCAAGTAAAATTGTTTTATTTCGAAGCCATTCTTGGGGGGACATAGTGTAAACATATCACTGTTTCAAAATCAATTAACTGAACCATTTAAAAATGCGAAACATTTCTTCTAAATTATTAAAAGATTATTCTGATGATTCGCTACTTTTTCGTCTTCGATAATAATAACATATTGAAAACTTTATGCAATGGCAAAAGAGTTGACAAGCTTTTCTTTCAAAAATTAGTTTGTAAAGTCAGGAGAAACGAATGTCCACTTGGTGAAGTAATTAAATTCCCATCAAGAAACTACAAAAGATCGATTAAGCTGAACTACAAATGTATTCCAAAAATAATTCTTTCTTTCTTGTAACGTGTATTTTTCCAGGCCACTGAGAACTAGAAGTGCTTATTACTGGCGGAAAGAAATATGAAAAATATTAATGAGATATTGGGGAAGGGCGTCAAAACGCTGACAGGGTGAGAGCAGGAATTTGCCGTTCTTCATGATATTTTTTGGGATTATCTGGATTAATGGATTTTTTAATCTGTAATTACATGAAAAGAAACGATTCAGCATAAAAAATTGACGATGGTGAATTACATTTATTATAATCATTATCCTTACGGCTTTCGTCCCTTTCGCGTGTTGAATTTAATGGTTTCATCTAATTTTACACAGATTCATTAAAAAAGGGAAACGATTTGTCTTTTAAGAACTGGAAAGCTTTCTTTATTTGTTTAAGTTATTATGCAATTCGAATGGAAAAATAAGGATTTAAATGAAAGAAATAAAATTTATTAATGAATTAAATTCAATTAAATCTCAAACGCTTCAAAAATTGTTTTATTTTTTCGAAGCCATTATTGGGGGGACATAGTGTAAAAATATCACTGATTCAAAATCTAATTCTGAACCATTTAAAAATAGCAACATTTCTTCTAATTATTAAAAGATTATTCTGATGATTCGTTACTTTTTCGTCTTCGATTAATAATAGCATACTGAAAACTTTATGCAATGGCAAAAGCGAAATGAAACGTTATCAAGCTTTCGTTTCCTTTCCCTTTGAAATGCTTCTAATTATGTACGTATTATATACATTTTAAAAATAATTACATATTATTTCAAATTAACACTTAGATAATTAAAAATAAGAATTCAATATGCATTCTTACTCTGAAAAGCAGAAAAAAAATTTCGAAATTTATTCCATTTATAAATCAGTTAACATGATTTGTCAAGTAAAAGTATTTCGATTGCATCTTAAAGATCCTTGTTTAAACATCACACGCTATTAGTTTCAGACTTTAACAAGTTAACTGGAGAAAAGGAAATGCGAAACAATTAAACTTTCTGTATAAAGGATACTTAAATTTTTAAGTCTGTATCGTTACTTTTTCGTCTTCGATGAATAATAACATATTGAAAACTTTATGCAATATCGAAAGAGTTGACAAACTTTTCTTTTCAAAATTACTTTGTAAAGTCAGGAGAAACGAGTGTCCACTTGGTGAAGTAATTAAATTCCCATCAAGAACTACAAAAGATCGATTAAGCTGAACTACAAATGTATTCCAAAAATAATTCTTCATTTCTTGTAACGCGTATTTTTCCAGGCTGCTGAGAACTAGAAGTGCTTATTACTGGCGGAAAGAAATATGAAAATATTAATGAGATATGGGGGAAGGGCGTCAAAACGCCGACAGGGGGAGTGCAGGAATGTGACGCTCATAATGATAATTTTTTGGATTTTCTGATTAATGGATTTTTGATCTGTAATTACATGAAAAGAAAAGATTAAGCATAAAAATTGACGACGGTGAATTGCATTTATCATCATCATTATCCCTACTGGCTTTCGTCCCTTTCTCGTGTAGAATTTGATGGTTTCATCTAATATTACACAGATTCATTAAAAATTGTGAAAAGATTTGTCTTTTAAGAATGGGAAAGCTTTCTTTATTTAGTTAAGGTCTTATGCGATTCGAGTGGAAAAATAAGGATTTAAATGGAACAAATAAAATATATTAATGAATTAAATACAATTAAATCTCAAACGCTTAAATTTTTTTTTTTTTATTATTTTCGAAGCCATTATTGGGGGATATAGAGTGACATATCACTGATTCAAAATCTCATTCTGAACCATTTAAAAATTGCTAGATTTCTTCTCATTATTAAAAGATTATTCTGATGATCCGTTACTTTTTCATCTTCGATTAATAATAACATATTGAAAACCTTATGCAATGGCAAAAACGAAAGGAAACAAGCTTTTCATTCAAAATTACTTTGTAAAGTCAGGAGAAACAAATGTCCACTTATGTTTTAGTCATTATGTATGTTATTATGCAGAAATTGTATACATTAAAAAAATTACATAATATTTCAAATTATCGCTTAGATTACTAAAAATAAACACTTCAATATGCATTCTTGCATTGAAAAGCTGAAAAAAATTTCCTAAATTATTCCCTTTAAAAATCAGTGAACGTGATTTGGCACGTAAAAGTATTTCGATTACATCTTAAAGATCATTGTTTAAACATCACACGCTATTAGTTTCAGACTTTGACAAGTTATCCGGTGAAAAGGAAATACAAAACAATTAAACTTTTATCTGACGAAAGGATACTTAAATTAAGTCTGTATCGGGGTCTGTATACAGAGTTGGGAAGAAATGCTTTCCTGAGGGGATAGTGTACACTGAACACACCCGAAATGGAAGGACACCATTGAATATGCGGTTTATTAATCGATATACATCAACAACAGTAACATGGTCAAAAGAAACAAAGGTGAATTAAATACATGGCGTTTTTGTGCAGAATACTCAAGCCATAGCCCTGTATGTTATCCTATAGCTCACATATTTGAACTAACACGGCCTCATCCATATTTGGAGTTCGTATGGTTCATTCACAATTAATGACGGCTGTCTTGAAGAAACTTTCTGAAACACCTACTAATGCAAGTGTCCAAAGAGGCTATGCCTGAAATACGCCTAATCAGATGTGAGTGAGATAAGTGATTGAGTACAGATGAGAGGATTGAATACAAGAGCTGAGCTACTCCATTACATTCTGTAGACCCGTAAGTCAGATGCATATCCATTTGTTTCGTGTTTTTATGATCCTACTTCCGCTGTATCAGTGTGTGAAATGAAAATTCTCTGAGAGAACAAATGAAATTCCAGTGTTCAATCCTATCTATTATGTCTGGAATGCATTTCTGACACAACATTTCAATGCGATTCAGAGTCATCTAAGTGTTTATAAATTTGGTACTGAGTCAAGAATAAAAAGGAAGTATCGAAGTCGAAGAATAAAAAGGAAGTATCATATAATTTTTATATCCATTAAATAGTTTGAAAAGTAAAGGATAATATTACTAGTTTCAACTTTGCTGGAAAGTAATAATTAAATAAGCGATGCTGAAGTTTAATAAGGCTGTTAGCTAACCATGCATTCGCACAACGATTTCTCATACTTTCATAAAGAGAATTGGTGAGTTCTGTACTAAAAGACTTTAAAGCCTCACGACTTGAGCCCTTTTAGCGGATTCTGTTTTCAATTCTGAAATTGAAGCTTGGTGAATATTAAAATCCTACAAGTGTTCTCGCAGCATATCACACATATATTTTATAGTATTAAAGAGAAGAATGATAGAAAGTCTCTGCATGCGATATCAAGTAACGACTGTCAACATAAGGCTCAGTTAGCAAGAAGATCCTTCTGATGCAGTCACAGTTGTTGTCAAATATTGGTCTTGCTGAGCTGATGTTATTCTTGGCCGACCTGGTATCCAGTACTTTCAAATTTCTGCCACAGTTTACAGTTCAAATACTAACGCAAATTTAGAATTCGAATTCTTTTTTGGGATCTTTAAATTATAGCATCCCAATAATTTTTCCTTCCTCAAAGATACCGATTTGCATGTTGTCGTTTGCATAATTAGATGTTTTTGCAATTAAAATCGCTTCAAAACTCAAGAATCGTGTCTATATCTTCAGCCATTAACAGATCTTGATTAAAAGATACGTAGATCTATAAGGCTATCCAGCACGATGCCTGCCCGTAACACTCAATGAAAAAAAAGAGGTATTTTTTATTATTTTCTGGGTTAAAACAAGCTTTTTCATATCATTATATGATGAGAACCCATTTGTATTCAAAATATAGATTCGTCACTGAACATGACATTGTCTCTTTGTTCTTGATTCTGCTGCTGCTGATTTAATTCTCCTTTAGATGAACATGTTTCTGTGCAGATGTAAAAAGGTCGCTGGTCATCTGGCATATCAGACATCTATATGTCTGATTCTCGTAAACAATTTGGAAATTCTTGTTATGTTGCGGCTATCAGTGACCTGCCTAATTCTTTGGCAAACTATTATCATCAAATATAGGTTTTGTCGAGATGTTGTTAATTTTGGCTGACTTAGTAGCGTAGCAATTGAAAAAAATCAGCTTACAGAGAAACATCCATTTCTTGCTACCTACAAAGATTCCATTTGAGAGACTCAAGCTTTTGTTTCTGTTGCGATATAAGTAATCCTCTCTACTATTATACATCCTGACACTTACATTATTATGGCATATGAAGAAACCTTCCATAGCCAATATTATTCTATGGAAGATTAACATTTTAAAATGCAAGGATTTTGACTCAAAATTCGAAACATGTTAAATTTTATTTGTGAAACTTAATTATCCCGTACTAAGTGCCAAATTGAACCTTTGTTCAACGCAACAGGATTTGTTTTCCTTTTTTTTACTCTGTGTGGGAATGTATGTATATTTAAGGTAATTTTATTTTATAAAAAAATTTATGTGTGTGTATATATTTTGCGTGTATATTTAAATTAATTTTGTTTTATAAAATAATTTACGCGTATATATTATGTGTAAATTTAAGTTAATTTAAATAATTAATAAAATAATTACGTGAGTTTATACATTAAGTCGTGTATATTTAGAGCAAACTAATTTTGAAATAATTTGTTGTTTTATTGCATACGCATATCAATTTTTAATTTGTACCTTTTCTAATATTTATATGTGAATACAAACTATTTAGCTGTGTACTTTTTGTTTAGCACCTCTTCTGAGATGTAATATCTTCCTGCTTTTTATATTTCCATTGTACATAATTTTGCAGCATCTGTTTCTATTGACTAATTCTTACACTTTTTATTAGCTATTACTCCCCTTTTAGTTATTCTTTCTATACACTTTAATTGCTTTGATGAATACTCCTTCCACTCTCTGATTTACATATTCTTCAACGGTGTGGTTATCGTATTGCATTTAAAAAAAAAAATTCCGAAAATTTGCTATATGCATTTTTTATATTGCTATGTATTCTCGCCTTTCATATTTTATCCCTTTATTAATTTTAAGTTTTTTGGGTATTTTCTTCTGTTTTTTATAAAAGTTTTCCACATCGTTCAGCTTTATGCCACGGCAAAAGTGAATTTTTGCCAAAATGTTTTCACTTCCATCGTGTGTACATTTAATTTCACCCACATCATTCCCAAATTATATAGGGCCAGCTCAGCTCTAGGTACTATGATGTGGTGTGGTATCGTGTAGTAGTAGTAGAGTTATATTGCAGACGTCATCGTTGACTGAAATGTTTCAAGTACACGATGTTACTGACCATTGCATTCTTTAAGAAGATACAAGAATAAAGTTAAGTATAGAGTGAACTAAATATGAAAAACTAAAGCGCTGTTTGTATGCTGATTACATAGTTAAAGATTGTTTGTAAATCAACTAACTGAAATGAAACTGCACTCTTTAGATGGTAAGAGCAAAATGAGCTAGATACAAAAAAAAAAAAATTAAATTTTAAATTTCTACTACACATTGTTTGAAAGTCTCAAAGTGCCAAGGAGCAACAAACAAAAAACATTAATTTGCCTTTTCGAATACAACATAACTTTTGTTAGAATAAGAATCACATACGCAATTTATCGAGATATATTTAAGACGATTTCAGCATTAGTTGACTTATTCATAGTTAGAAATGAAATTGAATGCTATTTTAATGATATCCAAATTTAGTAGATAATTATTAAGATACTTTGATGCAATACACATACAAATTTATACTTTACAAAATAAAGTTTTAATTCCAAATGATCCTTATTATTAATTTTGATTCAATAATGTGATTTCTGTATTGAAACCAATCATCCTTTTGAATGCTGATTGTCACGTGAGAGATAAGCTTAATCAAGAGGTCAAATAACGAACGGATTAATCCTTATTATGTAAAATTATACAACAATTTCTAAGCTTTATTAATTTGAAATAATAGAAGATGAAAGGTGCGAGGAAAGGGTTAATATACTGATTAACTCTATTAGAAACTAAATATCTTGCAAGTATTTTGAAATCTATTATTTGAGTTTAAAGGTGTTGCAGAATACACAATGAAGCAAGGCAAGGCAGGAGAAACGTTATAATAATAATACGTGGTATGGGATAAAGTACGATACAATTTAAATGGATTGTTTAATGTAGTATGGATTATTTAGATAATTGTAACAGGACATGTGATTTCATAACTTAATGCAAAGAATGTATCGAAAACTTCCAAATCAAATCAATAAGTTTCAGAATCCCCAACATTTTAAAAATGTATGAGTAATATTTTCATATCTTATTAGATGAGAGATCGAAGGTTTGTAGTGATTTGGTGAAAAATATATTTATTGATATTAGGCATTTTTAGGCTTTAATTTGGTTTGGTTTGTCTCTCTACAGTAATTTTGTGCACATTTTAGGCTAATTAGACCAGGACCTACAGCTTAATGTGTGGAATCCGAACAACTAACAAATATCTATGCCACTGCCAGTTTTTTTTTTAGCTTTATCAGGCAATAGTGAATCAAAATACACTGGTGTGCAAAACTTAAGCAACAGGTGGGTTTTTGCCATAACTCCACGAGAAATCATCTGAGGACTTGACATTCAGAACTGAGGGTGAGTGTTATGTACGTAAAGGATGTCGAAAGTATCGGCTCTGAAAAAGGAATACAATGCATACGGTATGGAATCAAACAAAACAAGCTGTATTGAACGCATAGTATCGTGATTCATGATTGTCTATCCAAGAGGAAGAACAACAAGCAGATGTTTCTTAATATGGGATATACCCTCCCTCAATGCAATGGTTGCTTCGCACCGTCTCCTCATACTCAGAATCAGCTGGTGCAACATTTCTTGCGGTAGGAGTGCCCATTCCTCAATCAGCATCTGTTTGAGTTGTTGGGTGTTCTCCGGAGGATGTAAACGTGCTGCAATGCGTCTCCCCAAAGCATCCCACACATGTTCGATGGGATTTAAATCTGGTTAGTACACTGGCCAATCCATTCGAGTGATATCTTCACTTTCCAGTAGCTCCTCAACAGCAAGAGTCCGATGTGGCCGTGCATTGTCATCCATAAAAATGAAGGCTGGGCCAATGGCATCTCGGAATACATGCACATGGCGAAGGAGTACCTCACAATAGCGATCCACGATTACAGCCCCTCTGTCGAAAACGTGGAGCTCACTTCGCCCGTTCGGCAAAATGCCTCCCCAGACAAGAACTCCAGAACCACCATAACGGTGTCTTTCCTTGAGGTTACTGGGATAAAACCGGGTCCCGACCTCTCTCCAAATCAAAACGCGTCGAGAATCGCTTCTGCACAGAACCGACTCTCATCCGAAAAGATCGCACGACTCCTTTGATCAGTTGTCCAGTTTTTTGTGCTCTCTGCACCACTGCAAACGGTGGCGTCGGCGGCCAACTTTCAACGGGAGGCAGCGTTCAGGACGGCGGGCGAATAGGCCCACTTTGTGAAGGCGTCTGGCCACAGTAAACCGCAACACTTGTCGCCCCGTTGCTGTACAGAGTTGCTGAGCAATGGCGCTTGCTGACTGCTGTCGGCCTCTTTTCGCCTGCAGGACGATATATCGGTCATTCCCTGCAGTTGTCTTCCTCGGGCGGCCACCACCAATCTTTCTATTCTATGATTCCGAACTCTGCAGCTTCACTGGTGACAGTAGCCCCTCCTCCAGCGTTCCGATAATTCTTCTACGTGTGAAGTTGTCCAGGTGATATCTTCTAGCCATATTTCACGAACTGACTCACTGGCACTTGCAGTAAATATGTTGAATTGCGTCTCCGCCCTTTCTTTTATTCTACTGTTGAGCTGCGCGCTCCGACATCACGCGTTTTGCGTACGCTCACGTCACCTCCGACGTTTCGTTCCTGATATTTGCATACGCATGACGTTTCTACTGACTTACGCGTTCATTGTACTGATCTCCAGACCTCCTTTTCTGCAATTTCATGGCTATCTGCTCAATTTTTACATTGTTGCTTAAGTTTGGCACAACAGTGTATCATTTGTGGTGCATTAAAATATCAATATAAACGCAAAATTTAAATAAAATGAAGAAAGTGTGAGTAAGATTAAATAAAAATACATTGAGTTAGTAAGTAAGATTATCCTATTTAGTTAACATGTTTAGAATATAATAAAAATAGATTTAGGATATATTAAGAACTATTTATTTTAAAAAATATTATCATTTATAACTCTGGAGAAATTCTGCGAATTCAATACAAGAAGTTTAAAATACTCTGTATTATATAAATAAAAAAAAAACATGTTTAAAACAAGGAACTGGGTTTAGTAAATATATTATATGCATAATTAACTTTCAAGCTATTTGTCAGCAATAAAAATTTATTCAATGAAATTACATTAGACGCGATAAAACTGAGCTCATTTTAAAATAAAAGCTTTAAAAAACCAAACAAAACAAATATGAAGCAAATCATATAAAAATAAAACCGAAAAGGAAAATTATCTTCAAAGTAAATCAAAACTCATGAGGAAAACTTGGATTAAGAAATCCCAAACAAAACAAATATGAAGCAAATCATATAAAAATAAAACCGAAAAGGAAAATTATCTTCAAAGTAAATCAAAACTCAAGAGGAAAACTTGGATTAAGAAATCCCAGTTTCACTTATCACATAAAAAAAAAGAAGGAAAAAAGGAAACACTCTTCCTACACCGGGGGAGTGAAGAAATGCTCCGTATAATTGTAAAAGTATCCTCGAGATTCCACATTTCCAGCAGATATATCCCTGGAGTTCATATGCACAAATAAAACACCCAAATAAAAGGAAAAGGTGGCACTCATTTCTCTCTGGGGTAGTTTTTTTTTGGCCCAAGAAGCTGGCAGGAATACTTTTTTTTATATTTATTATATTTTATATATCTTTTTGGGGAAGTTCGGAACGAAAACGGAGGGGAAAAAAGAATGAAATAGAAGAACAAAATGGTGGAAGAGTCTCTTCTCAAATACACAAGCTTCTCATAGGTACAAAAGGTCAAAACGGCGCTGCGTTCTTCAAGTGAACAAACAAACATCATTCTTTTTCTTACGTACACAGCCCGCTGGCATGCAATCCTCAGAGTTGAAAGACTTAACTCCTAGGATTGTCGACAGCATTAGAGGAACGTAAAGAAGAAGCTACGCTGTGCCTAACGACGCTGCTCTCACTTTCTTTCGCGATACAGAAGTTATAGAGATCGATGTTCTCGTTCTATGTTCAAGAAACCCCGCCCTTTGTGTATGGATTGGCACTAGAATATTACTACGGAGATAGAGCCATCATTCTTAAGGCAATGGGACGTGGATTTGAGCAACGCAATCGCAACTCGAAAGTGCAATAAACCAGGCTTACGTAACTCGGAGAGTGTGTAAAACGGAATCCTTTTCGAGGCCTAAAAATGCATTTTACTATTGTTTTTTTTTTTCCCCCAGCTTTCATTTTTTTTTGCTTTTTAACTATCGCTCAATTGATTTATTTGATCAAAGAACATTCCCCCATTTTGCTAGATGTAGGTAAATTTTTTTATGTAAAAAGCCCGTCTTTATTATTATTCGGCGACGAAATTGCTCGCGGGAAGCTTTTATTTAAAGCTTATATTGGAACTGATGAATAATAATAAGGGAAAAAAAAAATATTTTCTTTTAAAAATTAACTTGCTGTTAAAAAATTAGTTTGATGTTATTTATTTTTTTAATATTTAAGCATATATTATTGATTATGGAATTTTTTCTATGAGAAAAATGTTTTGAAAAATCTTCATCTGGCAGATTAGTTTCATCTTTTTTACTTAAAATATTTTAATTTTTTTCAATTTCAATTTATTTGAGAAACCTTAATTAAAATAATCAAATAATATCTAATTTAATAAAATTTAAAGTAGTGCACATGAAGTTATTTACAACAAAGTTATTTTTCATTATTTATCACTTAAAAACATATTTAACATTAAAACATACAGAAATGTATTTATATTAAAATACAATAAAACTCAGAAATTTCTCTAGCTCCTCAATAAATTCAGAACTTATAATTACTCTTTTAAGCGATACATTAATTTAATACAGAAATCCTGGAACTGAAGCGAAATTAAATTAGACAACAAATTTACATTTGACACGATAAAACTGAGCTCATTTTAAAATAAAAACTTTAAAAAACAAAACCAAATATTAAGCAAATCATATAAAAATACAACCGAAAAGGAAAATTATCTTCAAAGTAAATCAAAACTCATGAGGAAAACTTGGATTAAGAAATCCCTGTTTCATTCATCATATGCTTAAAAAAAAAAAAAAAAAAAAAGAAAAGGGAAAAACTCTTCCTACACCGAGGGACTGAAGAAATGCTCCGTATAATTGTAAAAGAATGCTGCGAGATTCCACATTTCCAGCAGACATATCCCTGGGGTTCATATGCACAAATAAAACACTCAAATAAAAAGGAAAGGAGGAACTCATTTCTCTCTGGGGTAGTTTTTTTTTTTTTTTTTTTTTTTTGCGCAAGAAGCTGCCACGAATTATCTTTTTTGGGGAAGTTTGGAACGAAAACAGAAGGAAAAAAAAAAAAAAGAATGAAATAGAAGAACAAAACGTCGGAAGAGTCTCTTCTCAAATACACAAGCTTCTCATAGGTACAAAAGGTCAAAACGGCGCTGCGTTCTTCAAGTGAACAAACAAACATCATTCTTTTTTTCTTACGTACACAGCCGCTGGCATGCAATCTTCAGAGTTGAAAGACTTAACTCCTAAGATTGTCGACAGCATTAGAGGGAACGTAAAGAAGAAGCTGCACTGTGGCTAACGACGCTGCTCTCTCTTTCTCTCGCGATACAGAAGTTATAGAGATCGATGTTCCCGTTCTATGTTCAAGAAACCCCGCACTTTGTGTATGGATTGGCACTAGAATATTACTGCGGAGATAAAGCCATCATTCTTAAGTCAATGGGACTTGGATTTGGAGCAACGCAATCGCAACTCGAAAGTGCAATAAACGAGGCTTACGTAACTGCGGAGAGTGTGTAAAACGGAATCCTTTTCGATGCCCAGCAAAATGCATTTACTATTGTTTTTTTTTTTTTCTTCTTGCTTTTTTTTTTTTTTGCTTTTAACTATCCCTCGACTGATTTATTTGATCAAAGAAGAGGACCCCATTTTGCTAGATGTAGGTAAATTTTTATGTAAAACCCATCTTTAATATTATTCTTCGACGAAATTGTTCGCGGAAAGCTTTTTTGTTTTAAAGCTTATATTGGAACTGATGAATAACGATAAATGAAAAAGTATTTATATTTTTTGTTCCAATGCAGCTGGCAAACTTTTAGAGAGCTTGTTCTTGGATGCCTTAAGGCAAGCGTTGCACAGACGTTACTCACTTTGCATTACCCAGAAGGCTCGTGTAACTTGAAGATACGGACGCGGAGTAACAATGCCCCCGCAGCGGTCTACAATCTTACTAGGACCGGGACTTACGGTTTAAAGTGGATTCGAACGTCTGCCAACATCCATTGCTCCGCTGCGACTCGAATCCGAAACCTGTGGTACCGAGCGCCAGAGCGCTAGCCACTAGGCCATTCAGGCCCAAATATTAAAATATTAAAATATCCATATAAATGCAATATATAAATAAAATGGAGAAATTGTGATTAATATTGATTAAAAAAGACATTAAGTTCGTCAGTAAGATTATTGTATTTAGTTAACATGCTTAGAATATATTGAGATTTAGGATATATTAAGGCAATGGGACGTGGATTTGGAGCAACGCAATCGCAACTCGAAAGTGCAATAAACGAGGCTTATGTAACTGCGGAGAGTGTGTAAAACGGAATCCTTTTCGATGCCCAGCAAAATGCATTTTACTATTGTTTTTTCTTTTCTCCTGCTTTCATTTTATTCCTTTTTAACTATTGCTCGATTGATTTATTTGATAAAAGAACAGGCCCCCATTTTGCTAGAAGCAGGTAAATTTTTATGTAAAGCCCGTCTTTAATATTATTCGTCGACGAAATTGCTCGAGGGAAGTTTTTAAAGCTTATATTGGAACTGATGAATAATGATAAGGGGGAAAAAGTTTTTATTTTAAAATTTATCTTGCTGTTAAAAAATTAGTTTGATGTTATTATTTTTTTTTAACTGTTAAGCATATATTATTAGTTATGTAAGTTTTCTATTAGATATACTCAAAAATGTTTTGAACAAACTTTTACTGGCACATTAGTTTCATTTTTTACTTAAAATTTTTTATTGTATTCGATTGCCAATTTCTTCTAGTTATAAAAGTATTCTTTTCTTTACTTATAAAATCAAACAATAAACTTATTTAATAAAATTTAAATTAGCGCACATAAGATAGAATCAAAACAAGGTTATTTTTCATTGTTTACCACTCCAAAACATATTTAACTTTAAAAATATTACAAAATGCATTTATATTGAAATGCAAGATAACTTAGAAATATCTCAAGCTCTTAAATAAATTCAGAATTTATAATTTCTTTTTCAGAGAAACATTACTTTAGTACAAAAATCCTGGAAATGAACGGTCTGCTCTGACTTTGCCATATGTTATTTAAACTGTAAAAAGCCATGTGTTATTCTGAAAAAACTTTCATAGTTTAATGAAAGAGTGAAATATGGAATATGATCTGGCCATAGTTTAAAAATAACTGAGCACTTAATTATTATAAGTGTATTTTAATCGCTGTTTCTAATTTATTGCAACTTAAGGAGATAATACTTTTGCTAATAAAGCTTTAGAGTGAATGTAGGTCCCGATCAAGCTGGCATTTAATTCATTCACAGAGCCTCTACTCTATTCGCTAACAAATGGCAGCCATCGATACATATTTGTAATAGGAATTCATTACATATTTTTCGGAAATTAAAAAAATATGTCCCGTTTTCAACGTGCATTCAATTAAGTAGCTGAAGTTCTCATTAGAAAACACGCACACACACACACACACATATATATATATATATATATGTATGTGTGTGTGTGTGTGTATATATATATATATGTTCCCGCTTTTTTTTCTGTTTTTGATATCTTTTTTGATGGAATAACTATGAAGCACATGTAAATTTATATATAGAAATTGATATTAGGACTTTGTTATATAAATTATTATATTTCTGAAATATTACCTGTCCATTTTTTAATTTTTTTTTTTCTTTTTTCTAGCTTTTGTACTACAGAAATGCAGAAAAACTATTAGTATGTAACTTCTACTACTGTAACAAAAGCTATTAGTATGTAACTAATATGAAAGTGAATACTACTACTAGTAGTAGTAGTATGTAGAAAAAGCAAATACTATAAATTTCCATGCATAAGTAATTAATTGAAGTAATTAAGTTTGATAAATTTTAAAAGATAAAGTACTGGGGTCAGCTTATATATAGATCAACTAATTTTTCAGAAATCCAGGTACTTTTCCGTTAGACGAGCGCAAAAGGGATAAATCGCCAAATATTACAAAATAAAGAGCATTTTCATTTCTTTAATTTATATGTCTTCAGTTTAGGAAAAAGGAATTTTAAATAAAATTAGTTACACGGTTATTTAAAATCAATTTTTTTAACATTCGAACTTGTTTATATTGCTGTTTTGTTGCTTCGTCACCAAAACGAAAAATCTAATGTTGTTGAAAATTTGCCAGGTTAACAGAAAAGTACCAAAACGTACACCTGAAATAATAAAACAATAGCGTTAGAGGGTTTTTTTTTATTTCGGCTTATATATGGGTTTTGATTTTTGGTAAATGTTTTGAGAGAAGACGCCTTCTCGGCTTATACACAGATCGGCATATATTAGGAATTATACGTTATATAAGAAAAAGTTAAAAAAGAGAATGTACAAAGGACTTTTAATAAATAGGACTTTTAATATAAAGGACTTTTAATAAATTTATAGTTCGTCCCATAAAAAAACCACCAATAAAAAAGATAAAATTGAAAGTGAATTTATTAAAGATCTGATGTGTGTATAAGGTGCAGCGACGAAACCGATAATCATTATACATATACAAACATCAAAGAGTATATGAAAAAAAAACTCGTAGTGGCAGATTAAGATAATGCATTATAATATCTTGAAGATCAAAGAATATGTTATGTATCCTCAGGACAATATAAGCACTGCAATTTCTGCTCGCTAGATGTCTGGATACAAGCTAAAACTAATATTTTCTGTTTTATAACAATGATTAAGAGTATTTAAATGTACTTTAATTTTTTATAAGATTTTTTATTTAATTGTAATCTGTTTCTTTAAATAGAAATAACAAACCGCACTAGTAAAAGATCTTTTTAACATTAAACTACAAACTCAGATAAGGAGTTTTATAATTTATATTTTTTGTTCTTTAAATTTTTTTAAATTCAAATACTGTTATCAATCAACTTTCATTTTCAAGTTAAGATTCCTACTATTTGAATAAGCGTAAAGATTTTCAGAGCCGCTATATGTTTCTAATTATTTAGAAATTGTATACATTTTAAAAAAGAATCACATATTATTTCAAATTATCACTTAGATAAATAAAAAAAAATCAATATGTATTCTTGCTCTGAAAAGCAGAAAAAATAATAAAATTACGAAAGTTATTCCATTTATAAATCAGTTAACATGATTTGTCACATAAAAAGTATTTCGATTACATCTCAAAGATCATTGTTGAAACAACACACGCTATTAGTTTCAGACTTTGACAAGTTAGCCGGTAAAAGGAAATACAAAACAATTAAACTTTCATCTGATGAAAGGTTACTTGAGTTTCTTTAAATCTGTATCGTTACTTCTTCGTCTTCGATTAATAATAACATATTGAAAACTTTATTCAATGGCAAAAGCGCTGACAAGCTTTTCTTTCAAAATTACTTTGTAAAGTCAGGAGAAACGACTGTCCACTTGGTGAAGTAATTAAATTCCCATCAAGAACTACAAAGATCGATTAAACTGAACTACAAATGTATTCCAAAAAATAATTCTTCATTTCTTGCAACGCGTATTTTTCCAGGCTGCTGAGAAATAGAAGTGCTTATTATTGACGGAAAGAATATAAAAATATTAATGAGATATGGGGAACGGCGTCAAAACGCCGACAGGTTGAGAGCAGGAATGTAACGCTCTTCATGATAATTTTTTGGATTTTCTGGATTAATGGATTTTTTAATCTGTAATTACATAAAAAGAAATGATTAAGCATAAAAATTGACGATGGTGAACTACATTTATTATCATCCTTATCCCTACCGGCTTTCGTCCCTTTCGCGTGTAGAATTTAATGGTTTCATCAAATTTTACACAGATTCATTAAAAAGTAAAAAAGAGTTGTCTTTTAAGAATGGGAAAGCTTTCTTTATTTGTTAAAGTTCTTACGTGATTCGAGTGGAAAATAAGGATTTTAATGAGTCAAATAAAATATATTAATGAATTAAATGGAATTAAATCTCAAACGCTTGAAAAATTGTTTTATTTTCGAAGTCAATATTGGGGGGACATAGTGTAACATATCACTGATTCAAAATCTCATTCTGAGCCATTTGAAAATTGCTACATTTCTTCTGATTATTAAAAGATTATACTGATGATTCGTTACTTTTTCGTCTTCTATTAATAATAACATATTGAAAGCTTTATGCAATGGCAAAAAGTGAAAGGAAACGTTATCAAGCTTTCCTTTCCTTTCCCTTCGACATGCTTCTAATTATCTAGACATTGTACACATTTAAAAAAAAAAATTACATATTATTTCAAATTATCATCTAGATAACAAAAAATAAACAATTCAATATGCATTTCTGCACTGAAGATAAAAAAAAAAAAAAAAAAAAAAAAAAAAAAACAAAATTTCGAAAGTTATTCCATTTATAATTCAGTTAACGTGATTTGTCACGTAAATGTATTTCGATTACTTCTTAAAGATCATTGTTTAAACATCACACGTTATTAGTTTCAGACTGTGACAAGTTAGCTGGTGAAAAAGAAATACAAAACAATTAAACTTTCATCCGACGAAAGGATACTTAAGTTCCTTTAAGTCTGTATTGTTACTTTATCGTCTTCGATTCATAATAACATATTGAAAACTTTATTCAATGGCAAAAGCGCTGACAAGCATTTCTTTCAAAATTACTTTGTAAAGTCAGGAGAAACGACTGTCCACTTGGTGAAGTAATTAAATTCCCATCAAGAACTACAAAAGATCGATTAAGCTGAACTACAAATGTATTCCAAAAATAATTCTTCATTTCTTGTAACACGTATTTTTCCAGGCTGCTGACAACTAGAATTGCTTATTACTGGCGGAAAGAAATATGAAAATATTAATGAGATATGGGGAAGGGCGTCATAAATCCGACAGGGTGAGAGCTGCAATGTGACGCGCTTCAAGATCATTTTTGGATTTTCTGGTTTAATGGATTTTTTAATCTGTAATTACAAGAAAAGAAATGATTAAACATAAAAAATTGACGATGCTGAATGGCATTTATTATCACCATTCTCCTTACCGGCTTTCGTTCCTTTCGCGAGTAGAATTTAATGGTTTCATCTAATTTTACACAGATTCATTAAAAAAAGTGAAAAAGATTTGTCTTTTAGGAATGGAAAGGTTTTCTTTATTTATTTAAGGTCTTATGCGATCCTAGTGGAAAAAAGGATTTAAATGAGACAAATAAAATATATTAATGAATTAAATGCAATTAAATCCCTCGCGTTCGAAAAATTGTTTTATTTTTGAAGCCATAATTGGGGGACATAGTGTAACATATCACAGTCAAAATCTCATTCTAAACCGTTTAAAAATTGCTACATTAATTCTCAGTATTAATGGATTATTCTGATGATTCACTACTTATTGGTCTTCGATTAATAATAACATATTGAAAACTTTACGCAAAGGCAAAAGCGAAATTGAACTCTGACAAGCTTTTCTTTCTTTTAACTTCGACATGCTTCTGATTATGTAGAAATTGTTTACATTTTAAAAAAGAGTCACATATAATTTCAAGTTATCACTTAGATAACTAAAAATAAACAACTCACGACGCCTTCTTGCTATGAAAACCAGAAAAAAATTTCGAAAGTTATTCCGTTTATAAATCAGTTAACATGATTTTTCAAGTAAAAGTATTTCAATTACATCTTAAAGATCCTTGTTTAAACATCACACGCTATTAGTTTCAGACTGTGACAAGCTAGCCGGAGAAAAGGAAATACAAAACAATTTAACTTTCATCCGACGAAAGGATACTTTAAGTTTCTTTCTGTCTGTATCGTTACTTTTTCGTCTTCGATTAATAATAACATATTGAAAACTTTTTATGCAATGGCAAAAGCGCTGACAAGCTTTTCTTTCAAAATTACTTTGTAAAGTCAGGAGAAACGAATGTTAACTTGGTGAAGTAATTAAATTCCCATCAAGAATTGCAAAAGATCGATTAAGCTGAACTACAAATGTATTCCAAAAAATAATTCATCATTTCTTGTAACGCGTATTTTTCCAGGCTGCTGAGAACTAGAAGTGCTTATTACTGGCGGAAAGAAATATGAAAATGTTAATGAGACATGGGGAAGGGAGTCAAAACCCCGACAATGTGAGAGCAGGAATGTGACGCTCTTAATGATAATTGTTTGGATTTTCTGGATTAGTGGATTTTTTAATCTGTAATTACATGAAAAGAACTGATTAAGCATAAATAATTGACGATGGTGAATTGAATTTATTATCATCCTTATCAATACCGGCTTTCGTCTTTTCGCGTGTAGAATTTAATGGTTTCATCTAATTTTACATAGATTCATTAAAAAAGCGAAAACATTTGTTTTTTAAGAATGGGAAATGTTTCTTTATTTGTTTAAGGTCTTATGCGATTCTAGTGGAAAAATAAGGATTTAAATGGAACAAATAAAATATATTAATGAATTAAATACAATTAAATCGCAAACGCTTGAAAATTATTTTATTTTCGAAGCCATTATTGGGGACATAGTGTAACCTATCACTGATTCAAAATCTCATTCTGAGCCTTTTAAAAATTGCTACATTTCTTCTGATTATTAAAAGATTATTCTGACGATTCGTTACTTTTACTTCTTCGATTAAGAATAACATATTGAAAAATTTATTCAATGGCAAAAGCGAAATGAAAACGCTAACAAGCTTTTCATTTAATATATTTTTGTAAAGTCAGGCGAAACGTATGTCCACTTATGTTATAGTCATTATATGTTAATATGCAGAAATTGTATACATTTAAAAAGAGAATTACATAATTTCAAATTATCACTTATATAACTAAAAATAAACAATTCAGTATGCATTCTTGCAATAAAAAAAAAAAGGAAAAATAATAAAATTTCGAAAGTTATTCCATTTACAAATCAGTTAACGTGGTTTGTCTCTTAAAAGTATTTGATTACTTCTTAAAGATCATTGTTTAAACATCACGCGCTGCTAGTTTCAGACTTTGACAAGTTAGCTGGTGAAAAGGAAATACAAAACAATTAAACTTTCAACCGACAAAAGGATACTTAAGTTCCTTTGAGTCTGTATCGTTACTTTTTTTTTTCTTCGATTAATAATAACATATTGAAAACTTTATACAATGGCAAAAGCGCTGACAAGCTTTTCTTTAAAAATTACTTTGTAAAGTCAGGAGAAACGAATGTCCACTTGGTGAAGTAATTAAATTCCCATCAAGGACTGCAAAAGATCGATTAAGCTGAACTACAAATGTATTCCAAAAAAAATAATTCTTCATTTCTTGTAACGCGTATTTTTCCAGGCTGATGAGAACTAGAAATTCTTGTTACTGGCGGAAAGAAATATGAAAATATTAATGAGATATGGGGAAGGGCGTCAAAACGCCGACAGGGTGAGAGCAGGAATGTGACGCTCTTAATGATAATTGTTTGGAGTTTCTGGATTAATGGATTTTTTTAATCTGTAATTACATGAAAAGAAATGATTAAGCATAAAAAATTGACGATTGTGAATTGCATTTATTATCATCATTATCCCTACCGGCTTTCGCCTCTTTCGCGTGTAGAATTTAATGGTTTCATCTAATTTTACACAGATTCATTAAAAAAAGGGAAAAAGATTTATCTTTTAAGAATGGGAAAGGTTTCTTTGTTTGTTTAAGGTCTTATGCCATTCGAGTGGAAAATAAGAATTTAAATGAGACAAATAAAATACATTAAGGAATTAAATGCAATTAAATCGCAAATGCTTGAAAAATTGTATTATTTTCGAAGCCGTTATTGGTGAGACATAGTGTAACATATCACTTATTTAAAATCTCATTCTGAACAATTTAAAAATTGCTACATTCTTCTCATTATTAAAAGTTTATTCAGATGATTCGTTACTTTTGTCTTCGATTAATAATAACATATTGAAAAGTTTATGCAATAGCAAAAGCGAAAGGAAACGTTATCAAGCTTTCCTTTACCTTTGAAATGCTTCTAATTACGTAAGTATTATATACATTATAAAAAAACATTTATATATTATTTCAAATTATCACTTAGATAACTAAAAATAAACAATTCAATATGCATTCTTGCTCTGAGAAGCAGAAAAAATTTCGAAAGTTATTCCGTTTATAAATCAGTTAACATTCTTTGTCACGTAAAAGTATTTCGATTACATCTTAAAGATCATTGTTTAAACATCACACGCTATTAGTTTCAGACTTTGAAAAGTTAGCCGGTGAAAAGGAAAATACAAAAACAATTAAACTTTCATCCTGTGAAAGGATACTTAAGTTTCTTTTAAGTTTGTATCGTTCCTTTTTTCCTTCGATTAATAATAACATATTGAAAACTTTATGCAATGGCAAAGGCGCTGACAAGCCTTTCTTTTTCAAAAGTACATTGTAAAGTCAGGAAACGAATGTCCACTTGGTGAATTAATTAATCTGTAATTACATGAAAAGAAATGATTAAGCATAAAAAATTGACGATGGTGAATTGCATTTATTATCATCATTATCCCTACCGGCTTTCGTCCCTTTCGCGTGTAGAATTTAATGGTTTCATCTAATTTTACACAGATTCATTAAAAAAAAAGTGAAAAGATTTGTCTTTTATGAATGGGAAAGCTTTCTTTATTTATTCAAGATCTTATGCAATTCGAGTGGAAAAATAAGGATTTAAATGAGACAAATAAAATATATTAATGAATTAAATGCAATTAAATCCCAAATGGTTGAAAAATTGTTTTATTTTCGAATCCATTATTCGTGGGACATAGTGTAACATATCACTGATTCAAAATCTCATTCTTCATTCAAATTCTTCAATTTAATCTTCAATTTTTAAAGATAATCATCAAAATTATAGTATCAATTCATAAAAAAATCCAATTCAAATGAAAAAAACTATATTATTTAAAAACTCTAACAAAAGCAATAATTTTCTTAATTAAATTTCATTTAACGGAAATTTAATTTATAAGCTCTTTCAAACTAGTTAGTTTGTCTCATGTCATTGCAGCTAACAAAGTTTGAATTAATTAAATCAATATAAAATTAATTTTTTATTAACTTTTCTGCTAAAAGCTGTTTGTAAACTTAAATATTCTGTTTTATGACGGCTGAAAATTTATTTCGCTTTCAATGAAATTTTTTAATCAGTAGCAAACTATTCAATACTAACTATTTCTTACTATTTTGATTATATAGTTAGTAAATATAACGAAAGAAAAGAGTACTGCTACATAGTAAATAAATAAATAATATTTAATTAAGTAAATAAATAAAAAAATACGTAGTAAAAAAAATGTCTCTCAACTTTTTTTTTAAATTTTAATAACCAGTGATTGTGCTTCAAGTTTTCGACTACAGAAGTATAGAAAACCTGTCAAATGGAAATGAGAAATGATCTCATATATCTTGTCAAGATTTCTTCGTATTTTTTTTTTTATTGAATTCTTACTGAAGAATTTCTTAAAAATTATTTTATTCCTTCGCATTTAATCACAGTAAGCAAAGTAAAAGTAATTTAACGCAAAAGCCTTAAATAGGACCAGCTAAATGGACTCCCATCACTTGAAACATGTAAGGCATTTATCAAAACTTAAATCATTTTTCTTAAGCATCCATACAGTTACCGGCAAAGAGCAAAAACGTAAATGAAACGTTCATAAAAAGGGAAAAAAGGGCATACAAAAAAAAAAAAAAATCCATCAAATCTTTTAATCTTTTCTTGTAAATTAAATATATATAAAGCACTTGATTGCATATAGAATAAATTTGCATCGATATAACGAAATCCTATCGGAGAATTTCTCAATGATACTTCAGACTAAAATTCCTATTAGAAGCACTTTAAAGTGAGGGAGGATAAAAAATTCTTCTGCAGAAAATCAAAAATTAAAAGAATTAACACTGCAATAATGCCATAATTAATGAGATTGTCGCCCAGCTGCCGCTACTTTATCCCAGATGTGCGTAGGGCATAATATCTTACACATATTTCGAGTGACTTGTTAATCTCTTTTCGTACTAAAACTCGACGACAAATTACCCGTCCAAGCCTTTAAATTTTTAACTAAAGCGTTTTTGAGCACCAGCAATCTTGCTTGATTAATTTCACGCTACACTTATTATGTTATGTTTATTGCCATATATGGCTCTCATCAAGAGGTAAATTATAGCTCATATAAATGGAAGGTGGAATAATGTGAATAATAAATCAACTAAAAATACATAGTTTATACTAATGTTGAACAGAAGAGTAATTTGTACAAGTATGATAAATAGTTTTACATTTAAAAATGAAAAGAATTTCTTAGCAAGGGCGAGTTTCAAGAAAAATTTCCATGCGTTAGATTTCTAGGAATTATGTATGTATATGCTAATTTATTTGTTAGTACACTGTTTTGTTATAATATGTAAAATTCAAAGACGCAATTTTAATTTCTAGTCTATTTTTAATTTATTCGTAATGAATACATATTAAATAATTTATATTTTAATCCTAAAAATATAATGTATTTAACATTATATTATAATAAGTATTTACTGTTATATATTTATTATATAAAATAAAATATTTCATTTGTGAACTTCTTGAAATGAAATGATTATTTATTCATGAAGTGTTTCTTAAATAACCTATTTATGACAAAAGATTTAAGAAAAAAAAAGAAAACACAAAAAATAGCGTGTAATATTTCATTCTGAAAATACTCATTTTAGTTTTTCAAACATGTTTTAATTTTTAAACAAACATTTAATTTTTTTTTATTTCAACTAGACTTCATTATTTTGCTCCGTGTGTTAGAAATTTTGTTTTTATTCTTGTATGGCAAAAAGATTATCGATCGACAAATTTAAAGTAAAAAATTACATATTGATTTGATTATTTTAATAATGGCTTAACGGTCGATTAATTAATTATGTATCTATTATACTTTTTATTGGTTTAGTTCTATATGTTAAATGCCTTGGCTAACTTTAATAACATAGTAAAAGTTAGCCAAGGCATTTTAACATATTTTTAATATTTTGGTGAACATTTTAATTTTGAAATATGAAACTCATAAATTAAGACTTACAAATGAACTTACACTATAAAAATCGCATTAAAAAATAAAATCTCTTTCAAAAAATATTCGTATAACTTATATCTTAAATAATGTTCAACTTCATGATAATTTTTAAAAAATATCAAATACAGCATATTTAATATTTTTCAAAAGTAAATGTCTTTAAGTGTTTCTTTTTTTATATATAATTCAGAATTAAGTATTACTAGATCTTTTGTTGTAAAATTGTAACAATCTACTTTTAAATCATTAAAATAGATGGTGCTACATCCTAAAATTCAAAAATCACCGACATAATTTAAATTTCCATTAGAAACAATTCCAAGAGAAATGTTTTCAATGTTTAATTTGGGAGGATATCGAGAGTCATCAATAAACAATGTGTTTACGTATTCTCGGATTCTCTGATAGTATATCGGAAAGGTGTGGAGACAGTTTCCTAGAATAGAAACGCTGTTTCTCTTTAATAGATTCTAGCTTTTGAGCGATGTAAGTAAACAGGGAAACTTGAGAGAATTTGGTATTTGTTTGCATTGAAATGAACTTTATAGCTTCGGATGCAAGGTCCCAC
The DNA here is from genome assembly GCA_021605095.1 of Caerostris extrusa. Lineage (NCBI taxonomy): Eukaryota > Metazoa > Arthropoda > Arachnida > Araneae > Araneidae > Caerostris > Caerostris extrusa. Next base: position 56,136 of record BPLR01011194.1, read on the forward strand.
TTGAAGAAAATAATACACGTCGAGATATTTTGAGAATTTAACATTTGTTTGTTTCGAGAAACGTAAACAAAAGCAAAGAAGACACGGGGATGCGATTCCCAAATGTCTTTTCATTGAACAGTGTCGTTAAGGAATAATACATGAGGATACTAACAGTTTAAATGTATATAACTAATAATAGTTGCAATTTAATATAACTTTTAAATTATACGATTTAAAACTCATTATTTTTAACAAACACAAGTTATTCAATATAAATTAATAAATTTTAAATAATAAATATATATATTTTTATAATGTATGCTATTTATTCTTCTATGAGTTTGGATTGCAAGACAGCAAAGTCTGTTGACCACTTTATAAAAAGATCACCACTTGGTGGTAAAAGGTGCTCCTTATTCTTATCCTATATGAAGTACTGAAAAGAAATCAAAGTAAAATTTGACCCTTATTTATAATTATAATTCTAAGCAAATAAATAGAAAGTTTTATGAAGAATATTATATGGATCGAAGAATAATTATATGGATCGAACAATCTTAAGCATTATAAAAACCATACACATTAAATTAATTAAGTGAAGGCCAATTTGCATCCATATCAAATTAGTACGAAACCAACAATGGTGGAATATGTGTGGTGTTCTGGTGTATATGTGGTATATATGTGGTATTCATATTTCTCGAATACAACGAAAAGACTTTTCAGTTTACAAAATTATAATGATCATTACCGGATTAGATATGGAACTTTTGATTGTGCATAAATGAAGCTATTTTTATCGTAATTTGTAAAAATCTTGACGTTTGCCTTAATTTGGGTATTAAACACCATTATGTATATATTAAAGACAGTGATATATTTATGTAGAATAATTATTAGCTATAAGGCATAAAACTGTTACTTATTATGATCAATAAAATAGAACAGAATTAAATTTAGTTTTTATTAAAAATTCTCTGATGTGAAAAGAAATAGAAATAAATTGGTAACCTATATTTAATACGTGCAGCCATGCCTCTAATGAAAATTTCTACTACTGCATTAAAAGAATCCAATATTTAATATAAATATAGGCTGTTTCCTTTTATTGAACAATCAAATCCCTGCGCTTTCTATTTTCTAGCTTTTTCCCTACACAGCTAAATTTAATTTCCCTTTCTTTCAGTTTCCATCTGCATTTAATTAAGTCTTAATTCATTGTTTTCTTTCCCCTAATGCGGTGGACATTGGCCTTCACTTAATTAATTTAATGTGTATGGTTCTTTATAATGCTAAGATTGTTCGATCCATATAATTATTCTTAATAAAACTTTCTATTTATTAGCTTAGAATTATAATTATAAATGAGGGTCGGATTTTACGTTGATTTCTTTTCAGTACTTCATCTAGGATAAGGAAAAACGTCTTGCAGATATTGGTTAATTTTCCTTATCAATCTTTGAATTAATGTTTAAAAGGAAGGCTTTTAAGAGATTTAATCAGGTCAACCTAATAAACCATATTTTTATTATAGATTTGATAAACTTTGATATATTGCCCACCTTTGAGCAGAGTATTATTTAATTTTTATAAGAAATTTATAAGGAAATTACTTTGACAGTACCTACGTTGAAAGGAAGGAATCTATCCATTTTTACTGTTTTGAATGCACGTGGTTATAGTATGGTATAAATTCCAAGCACGTATTATATAGCAAGAATAGTTTATTACAGTTCCCACTGCATCGTTTATAGTTTAGCCAGATAATTTTAAAAGAACTTACGTAAATGGAGAATTCATGCACTGTCTCCTTTCAGTAGTAAGTTAATTAATAAAATATCATTTTGCTGTAATTACTTTATTCCATTTGTAACGTGCATATACTATTGTGTCCAAAAAGTAAGACCAATTTTCAATTTAAAATTCTCGAGGCTTATGGAATTTCAATTGTTTTTCTTTTTTAGGTTGCTGACACACTCCTTGACATCTCTGTGAAATTTGACGTCAAAACATTCATTAGTATTTGAGTTGCTTGGTTTAGTGAGACGCTAAAACTGATTCGGGCGATTTTTGAAATGACTGAATTAATTGAGCAAAGAACTTGCATTCAATTTTGTTTGCTGAAACGTATAGAATGTTGCAGAAGACATTCGGTGAGCATTCTTATATAGTAAAGAAATATTTACAAGGGGTATAAACAGTTAAAAAAGAAGGAAGAGAACGCGTTGAAGACGAAGAGCGTTCTGGTCAACCATCGACCTCAATCGACAAAGCTCACGTCCAAAAATTAAAGATTTAGTGCTTGCAAACCGTCGATTTACAATTAGAGACCTTGCTGATGATGTTGGAATTTCAAAAGGATTCAAGTCAATTCCATTTTGGGCCTCAAACGTGTCAAATCTCTATTGGTACCGAAAACACTGAATGCGCCAGCTGACACTGATTCTTCGTAACTTTTTCGCCAAACATGAAACCCATATCATTCCACGACCACCGTATTCCCCCGTGAGATTTCTGGCTATTCTCTAAACTCAAAAGACCACCACGGGGACACTGTTTTTAGTCGATTGAAGAGATTCAAAGTGAATCGCCGCGCGCTTTAAAGGCCATCCCTGCCGATGACTTTGTAGCATGCATTGATGATTGGTAAAAAAGTTGTCATAAGTGCATTGTATCCGGAGGGGATTACTCTGAAGACGATGAAATAAATTTGAAGAATGAATAAAGAGTTTTTGAAAAAAATAACTTACTTTTTGGGCACAGTTGTATATAAATAGCAAATTCATACACTGTCGCCTTTTAGTAGTTCGTTAATTAATAAAATATCATTTTGCTGTAATTACTAATTCCATCTGCAACGTGCCTATATATATTGATATAAAAATTTATCATATTTACTTGTGTTACTTGAAATTTTAAATAATGCATTTGCCTTCAAATTCTTATTTGAGTTACACTAAATTATATGCTTAAATCAATTTTTTATTTATAATTTAAAGTTAAAAATTCTAGATTGTAGCATTCTAAGAATCTTGTATAAATGTGTAAATTTATGCCTCGAAGAAATAAGAAAATTGTTGAAGAAGCAAAAATAAATTTATTGATTCTTCTAAAGAAGATAACGTAAAACGGGTCTCAGGTAGCAAGACAAATCTCAACTCTGTATAAAGGCTACTATCCTTAAAAAATTTAAATAAACCTCTATTTGAAGTTCCAAGTACTGTTTAAATATGGGATTCACTTTGGCACTGACGATTCGCATTTGTTTAATCTATTGGTACTCTTAAAGAATTATTTTTTATAGTTAATTGTAATAATATATCTAATAATCCTAAATAGTTAAAATAAATAGCTATTAAATGATTATAATAATAATATGGCAATGAAATTATTAAATTTTCTTTAATAATTAATGAATAATATATTTTCAGGAGTTTATATTCTGTAAATCACAGAATGACTAAAAGTCAGGAATAATAACAGCAAAATTTGGTAAAAAATATTAAATACATTTTTTGTTATTAAGACTTGTCATTAACAATATTTTTATAGCATTGTTGTATTGATTTAATTGGCTTGAATCATTCTTTTTAAGTCTTATTTATTGAGAGCACTTAATTATACTCCATTTTGTATGCATGATATTTACCACTCATGAGTCATGGAAATTATGGGTCCTTTTTGTTTGTCAGATTTGCTCAGATAATTTAACAGTTGTTATTCTCATGGATCATCAAAAAAATTCTGAGAATAAATTGTTATCAATTCCATAAAGTTACAGAAACGATATTTAAAAGCAGCTAATGATTTTTATTAAAGTGTAAAGATTACAATTCTTCATATCTATGTGACTATAAGTATTTAAGTTCTTCACAAATATGTTTTTTTTTAATTACCAGAGGTTATACAGCGCTAGGATGACTGATGTATAGCAGAGTTCCACCTAGAGTCCTATTCCTAAATTCTACTACTACTGGAACCTGCTAAATTGTATCTGCACTTTGTCACAAGAATTTGGAACAAGCAGCCTTGAAGTGACATCTGTAGATTCGATCTTTCATCTTCGATTGCATTTTCTCATCTGCTTTTCAAAACCACCGGAACGAATTTCCGGTTTCAGATTTATCGTGTCCATATATCTGGTAAAGAAATGGGAACTTTCAGTTTGGCTTTTTGCTTATAGGACTTGAAATTTTAGTTACTTCAGTTCGGAAACTGAACACGTTGTCCACCGAGATCCTTCAGACAATTTTCGCAAATAATAAAACAAATAATATTTATCGAATAACTACATAACTCATATTCAGTATTTAAATATATTATAACAAATAAAATTCGAAATGGTAAAATAAATATTGATTTGTTATGCATTTTAACTATTAGTGCATTGAAAGTTAAATAAAAATTGAAAAATTTTTCAGTACATCAAAACAAATCCAATAGTAGGAATATTTAATGATTTTGCTGTCTTACTTGAAAACATTTTTTAAAGTTATATTTCATTCACAATTTTTCTCTTAGTGCATTTACACTTAGTGTTTGACACATTAGGTACATTCTATTTTATTACATGAGCATATTTCATGAGGGTATTCTTGTTTTTACATTTCAAATAAAATGTCAGTTTTTTGAACTTCAAATATATTATTAAAAATAATAAATCCAGGATAGATATTCATTGTATTAGTTTTAAAATAATTTTTTTGCGATATGTTTATGGAAAATCGGCATGAATCTTTTTATTTGCTTGTATTTAGATGAAAGATATCTGTATTTGTTGTCTGAAGGAAAATAAAGAGAAAAAATATAAAGTATATTTCCAAAATGCTTTTCATTCTGAAAACTAAACTTCATTTTTCTCAACTTTATTTTTACAATTCAATTTTCTCTCCAAAGAAATTCAATTGAATTCCCCCAAAAGTCTAAAAACATTATTTACAGATTTCTAGAAAGAACCGAACTTTAATTAAAATTTTTAATTCAAGATTCCAACAGGTATATAAAACTTGTATTTCATGACATTTTTAGATAATGGAGAAATCCTAATAAGCCTATTGTAAATACACATAATTGTTATTATGTATTTAAAGCTTCTGAGCGTCATATATCAGAAAAAAAAATGTCTTATGTAAGCTATATTATACAACCATTATTGGAATTCTGTGGTTGTCCAAATACATAAACATGCCTTTTCGGCTTTTTTTTTTTCTTTAGAAAAATTATCTTGTAATCTTTTATATTGTACATTATCTATTCATTCATTCTTAAATATGAGTAGTAATTTTGAGTTAAAAGGTTTTGATAGCAAATACTTTTTAGAACGTCGATAGGTATGTTTCCCATTATTTTTCTCGTTATTTTAGATCTCGTTTCCGCGTTATTTTATCGGAGAGTTGCTATTATAACAACAGGCCGATGAGCGATGAAGTGAGGACATCGCCTTCCAAGATGACTTTTAGGAATAAATACTCAACGTATGCGTCGCATAGAAGGAAACCATGAAAAACCCCACCAGATAGCTTGAATATCGATGCGAGACATTCTACATACATTACCACAATCAATATCAAATATCTTCGTATCTGAAGGCAATGACCGCAAAGGACCCCACCACCGGATTTGAATCTCAGTGTTTCTTCATACTTGTTGGGCTTGTTAACACTAGGCGAAGAATCTAGCGTTTAGTGAATATTCACCGTAATAGCTTATGAACTTAAGTAAGTGGCTATTTCTTAGGATTTGCCAAACTTATATGATCGATAATGACACAAAAAGTATTATAAAATTTAAAAAAAATAATGAAGTATTAAATGGAAGAGTTCAGAATGTTTCATCTGCGTCCTCTAATTTTAAAGATGATTTAAAACTTCAATGTATAGTCAAACTTGTTTTGTGTGGAGGATGGGGCCCGTATAAAAATATCTTTAAATTTCACAAATAGTTACAAAATATATTATTTGAAACATATTTAAAAACATTTATGTGGCATATAGGGCTGTATAAATAAAGTCCCATATAGAAAATATATAAATCAATGTAGCACTAACTCGCATCAAATAATATGTTTCAATGAGATTATTTAAAATCGGATGGGCAATCAGTTGGAGTTTTTAATTTGCATGCTATTTTAATTTTTAATTGCTATTTTTAAACAGATGTTTGTCAATTTCTTTTGAATTACATTTTAAAATTAATTTTTAATCATAATATGCATTTGATTGATTTTTTTTTATGTACCGCACAAAAAGAACAACATAAAAACAGGTTTGACAGTATTGTACTTTTTTAAAAAAAAATATTTTTTTTGAATATTGGTGGGTCTCATATTGGACTTGCCTAGGCTACAAATAGTTCACCGAAGAGTGATTAAGGGAGGACATTTCATCTCTCGAGAAATTTTTAAGTGCCCCTCATTTGCGAAATGCATGAAAGAAAACCTGAAAAAATTCACATCAGACACTGCTATCTGCCTATCCATCCTATCTGCCTATCTGCCTGTCCATGCCAGAAGCTTTACACACGTTACTACAATCTCCATTGAGTCTTCATTTTTCTGAAAGCAGTAACTAAATTTGCCTAAAGCAATTCACTTCTGAACCCTCCTGAATTCTAGCTGCGTACGTTAGCATTGATTATAAGTTGATTCATTTACACTAGATTCATTTACAGTAGGTTCATTTACAGTAGGTTCAATTGATCTAATTTGTGTACCACTGATTACTGTCGATCTAATTTGTGTATAATCTATCTACTTTGGGCGACATGAATTATTATCGACCTTAAATTTTGTGTAACTCTATATAAGTAGAATGAGGAAGAAAAAGTCGTTGCTCTTTCGCTTAGTATACTCTGTTGATCCCCAATAAATTGAACCATTTATTGAAGCTCATTTAAATTCAAAAAGAACATTTAACTAGTAAAAAATTAATAAATAAACAAAATTCAAAAGATAAGGTATTATTTCGCTACACTTTACTATTTTGTTGGCAGGAAAGTAATTTCGGTTTTTACCATATAAATACATAGTAAAAACCAAACGTACTTTCTTGCTAAACCAATACATGGCCTATTATACGACGTATTTGTCTTTTAAGTATCAAAGCTTTTTTAACTTGCACCGCATTTAAATTATTTATTTGAACAAAGCATTTACATAATTTCAGATATTCCATGTGTGAGATATTAAATTGGTTTTATTACTCACACTCTTTTTTATTTGATGACATTATTTTCTTTACTCGACTTTTCGGATAATCGTTTCAGCCAAAATTCATTTTATACAATCAATTTTGGCACATCTTGGCTAAAACTGGCTTTTGTGCCATTAAATAACACCTATCTGAAAGTGACAGATGATTATCTTAAGGCCAAACCATGATTTGGATCTTTAATTTTGAAAACTACATAAATAAAAAAAATACAACTTATAAATTGAAAGAAATGTCACAAAAAATATCTAGAAAGTATGGGAATGAAAATAGAAAAAAATGTCAGAAAATAATCACTTGATGTTTTGCTTTAAAAAAACAAAACGAATTCCTATGAGAAAAGAAAATAATCACATACTGTAAAAACCTACTGAAAAAAATTATTTGACAGTGTTTGTATAAAATAGCTTAAAATGGCTAGACTGAGATTGGTGACATTATTATAACAATTCAATAATAAATAATATTGATTACATAATTGTTAATTATAATATAAAATCCTAAGAATATTTGCGAACTAAACAAATTAAAAGTAAGAAGATGTTATGATTCTTATAAAGTAGTTGTTTTCAAATCCCTGACACTTTGACCTGCCGTCATTCTCCACTAGAACGGCAGAAATATAGTAGACATAGCGTTAATCAAGGTACACCAAGAAGGCCTGGTGCACTGCACATACATTGTATCACCACAAATTTGAAAAAAACAGCCAATGGCAGAAGAGTGCGAACTTGAGAGCTCTCCTTTCTTCTTCACTGAACCAAGAAGAAGAACATTCCGACTTAAAGATTTATCGTGCCTATCTTTATCACAGACACAGTAGCTTTCGGTTCGTAATGGCTTCACGATTTTCTTATTAATCAGTTCCAGGACACATCCTGATACCAATAGATCAAACATCGATAATTTATTTTAAATTTTATAACAGTTAATATTAAATTTATTAATTATGTAAACAATGAAATGATTATCTGTTCTTGTCCCATTTTTATCCACGACAAAAGTTAGCATACAATGAATATTCAAATCCGGTGTTATAGTCACTGCATTCAAAAACGAGAAGTCTCAAAAAGTAATTGGAATAACATGTGAACATCTCGTATATCAGTAGTAGGATTGCCTGATGGGTTTTTCTAGGTTTTCTCTTATGCAAAAACCAATGAGAAGGATGTCCCTTATGTCTTTTTATGGACCCTTATACGCCAGAAACTATTTGTGGGGAGGATGAAAAGAAGTAATGACGGTGTTAATGTAAAATAAAAAATGTCATGGCGGTGTCAGACATAAAACAAAAAAATAAAATGCTTATTATTTTTTTCGAATAATGGTAACATACGTAATAAATAAAAGGACTTAACTTCAGATACATTTTTTTTTAAAAGCAATTAATTACGAAGCTTTTTAGAGACATTAAAATAAAAACAATACTTATCAAAATGAAAGAAACAGAAAACAAAAACACATTCATGTTAAGATGTATGAAACAAGGTAAAAATAAAAAAAAAAAACCGAGATCTCAACGTCAACGAATTATACTTCAACAAATTTTTACTCTCATCGGAACAACAGCAAAAAAAATTAAGGTAACTCGAAGAAAGGGAAAAAAAATCTTCATCGGACAAGATGAAACTGTGTAAAAGAATTTCGAAAAAAATTAAGATGGTGCCTAAATGAGCCGCTATAAATCTTGAAAAAGAATGACACTCAAACGTTTCGTGCCCATTCAGAAATCCTACTTAAACCTATTCCACGATACATCAATGAAGGCAGGTTGAAATTCTTACATTCATATTCAGTGGGATAAATTAAAAAATCTTGACAAAATAAAACTAGCAATGAAATTGAGAAACACCTTTTTTTTATCGATTGCCGTTGAAGGCAGAATTAGTCGTCGATTTTTTTCAAGAATGCTTGCCCGTTAATTAAGTCTATCGAAGGGAGTTCTTGAGAAAAGAGATATCCGAATGTAATGCGATTAATCCTCAGGTTTCCTCCGCCATAACTCAAGAGTAAGAATCTTAATAAAATTAAGAGCAACGAAGCGTAACGTTTTCCCAGACCTGCCGATGAAAATGTTATACTCCGTTACTGATAGGATAGAAGTGGCTTTTCGAAATAAGATTTTATCTTTCATCGAAAGATTTATTGCCGCTTTTCGGTGGGAATGGGCTGCTGAGTGGGAAAATGGATGCTTTTGTCAGCTCGCAACTTTTAAATTATCGTTAATGTTTAGGATTTTTTTGTTCTACGTTTCTGTTTGCAAAATTTCGGAAATTTTCAAGCATTTTGAAGAACGAGCTCATTTTGGTGATGAAAAGAACATATGCATGCATAGAAAAAGTACTTCAATAAATTACAAAATATTTCATTCCTCTTTATACAAAAACTTATATTTAATCCTTTTAGGGATAACTCTTAAAATGACAAATGTATTTCATTTTCAACGTAGAATAAGTCTTATGTTTTTTGAAACAACCAACTAATTTAATGGCAAAACGACAATGTTTATGTTACAATAACAACCCACATGTTACAATACCAACCAACATGTTACAATAACAACCAAAATGTTACAATACCAACCAACATGTTGCAGGTTCTCTCAATATTAAGCTGACTACTCTGTTATAACTTTGGAAGCTAAATGTAATTTCATTCAAGAAGAAAAAGTGCTATATTGATTTATATAAGAAAAATCTTTACCATTTCTCAGAACAGTATCATGATATATGGTATAATCCATATCATGGTATTATCCATTTCTCGTTTGAACAGCATCATTGTAAAATGCAAAGAGAAGATTTCAATATAAACAGTCTCAGCAGTAAGATGTCTCAGGAGCATTAAATCTAAATAGCCAGTTAGATTGAGAATTTAATGGATGCTTCTGTCAACTCGCAACTTTTAAATTATCGTTAATGCTTAGTATTTTTTTGTTCTACATTTCAGTTTGCAATATTTCGAAAATTTTCCAAGCATCTTAAAGAACGAACTCATTTTGGTGATGAAAGGAACACACGCATGTATAGAAAAATTCTTTTTTAAAGATTAGAAGTACTTCAATAAATTACAAAATATTTTATTTCTCTTTATACAAAAAAATTATATTTAATCTTTTTAGGGATAACTCTTAAAATGACAAATGTATTTCATTTTCAACATAGAATACGTCTTACGTTTTTGAAATAGCCAACTGATTTTATGTTAAAACAACATGTTACAATAACAACTAACATGTTATAATAATAACCAACAAGTTACAGGTTCTCTTAAAATTAAGCTATGACTGTTATAGCTTTGAAAGCCAAATCTGAATTCATTCAAGAAAAACAGTGCTATATTGATTTATATAAGAAAACTCTTTATCATTTCTCAAAACAATATCATGGCAAATGGTATCATCCATATCATGGTATCATCCTTTTATCGTTTGAGCAGCATCATTGTAAAATGCAAACCAGAAGATTTCAACATAAACAGCCTCAGCAACAAGACGTCTAAGAAGCATTAAATCTAAATAACCAGTTAGATTGAGAATTTTATTCGTTCTATCTGTACAGCATTTGTGTACGTAATTGATAGGAAAAGTGCAAGAATGCATGTAAAAGTTAAAAATAGTAAACTGAAATGAGAATTATGATACCATATATACAAAATTTATTTTCTCTGCATAGTGTTTGGAAACTTTTATAATATAAAAAATGCATTTTGAAATGTATGGTAGGAATTTATGGAATTTCACAGTTTTAGGCATTTTTCTTTTTCCACTACGTGCTACATTCTTATGACACAACACTGATCAGCAACACATATAACGTTCTTCTTCGGATATATAGAGAAAATCGGTTCAGGAAGTTATGTTAATTAATGTGTCAATAAAAATTCATTATATTTTAAATGCAAAGCACAATACTACATTAATTTATTAAATTTTGTAATCATTTCATAAAGAGAAAACCAAATTCGGTGGGATTACGCTATTCCTTAGTGACACTACAATTTATAAGAAATCCTCTCCCATTGCTGGAGTTAAATAGACGAATTCTCCCACAGTTATAGATAGACGAGGTTTTAATAAGTTAAAACAAGTGTTATTGGAAAAATTAAATTAAAAAACGGTTGTTGTATATATATATATATATATATATATATATATATATATGTATATATATATATATATATATATATACACTCATGTCCATAAATTAAGGATAATGAAGTTCAGGCGAAAGAAAGACACAGAAGCAAAACAAATTTGACTTATTTGTAAAGTCTATTTATTAAACAAAGGTAAAAGCAAAAAAGATGCTATATGTTTGACATAATTAATAAAAATTGCGATTTTTACTCCCTGGAGCAAATTTCAAAAAAGAACCTATTTACAAAAAACAGTATAACATGGTTAGTATGATGGTTAATATGGAGTATGTCTCCCGTACGATGCAATACAGGCTTTACAACGCCTAGGCATGCTGAGTATCAAATTATCAATCAGATCTTGGGGAATATTACACCACTCATCAAGCAATGCCCTCCGAAGTTCCGGTTGACAGGTGGGAGGGGGTTGACGGGCTGTAATTCGTCGGCCAAGCATATCCCACACATGCTCTATTGATTCAAGTCCGGTAAGTATGCTGGCCAATCCATACGGGTGATATCCTCCAATTGAAGGCATTCGTCTACAATGTTTGCACGGTGAGGACGGGCGTTGTCATCCATAAACAGAAATTCAGCACCCATGGCGCCCCGAAACAAACGTACATGTTGTTCCAGAATGACATCCCGACAGATGTTGCCTGTCATCGTTACACTCTGAACATGCAGTTCAGTTCTGGAACCAAGAATACCTCCCCAAACGAGCCATCCTGCACCACCACGGGTGTCGTTCAATGGTGTTCTCTTGGTGGTAACGGGTACCTGGCGCTCTCCATATGAAAGTCCGGCGAGAATCAGACTGCAAACTAAACCTGGACTCGTCGGAAAACATCACACCAGACCACTGTTGCGGTGTCCACAATTCTCTACTCCAGGTTAATCGCAGGCGACAGTGAGTTGCGGTAAGTGGAACACATCTGACAGGCCTACGAGCATATAGACCAATGTGTCCTAAGCGTCTGTACACGGTCTGCCTTGAAACTGTCGTACCGGTAGCTGAAGAGAGCTGACGAGACAGGTCTGATTCTGTGCTCCGTCTGTTTTTTTTGGCAGTAACTGCTAAATACCGGCCCTCATTCGGCATTGTAACTCTGGGGCGACCTGTGCTGTAACATCTACCACATTACCATCATCTTGGAATCGTTGCCAAAGCCTGGAGATGACACTCTGGACGATTCCAAGTTCCTCGGATACTTCCAGCTGGGTACGTCCACATTCCAGTCGTCCGATAATTCTACCACGTAAAAAATCATCCAAATGCTTCCTTTGTGCCATAACTATGCGGTTATTTCACTAAAAGGTTTTTAAAGCGCTTGTGAACAATTTTACTTCTTTGCCACCATTCCTTATATACACCTCTCTTACACTCTCGTCATTGTGACGTACTATCCGCGCCAGCTGGTGGTTTCCTGTAATTTGCATATTCTTCTTCAAGATGTGTGTGATAATTCTACAGGTGAAATTTTTATTTTAGAGTTCAATTTCTGTGTGATTCTGAATTATCCTTAATTTATGGACATGAGTATATATATATATATATATGTGTGTGTGGGTCTTTTTTTTTTGCATTAAAAAGTTTTATTATACATGTTGTGTTGCTCACTTTGTATGTTTCATAAAATTATATTCAATTTACATAGAGAAAAATTATATTTAACTGTTATTAAAATATCTTCTTTAATATTTTCCTTTATCTTAAATCTGGGTGCTTTTAATTATGAAATATATGACGTTAGTAGGAAGCGAGATTCATATTTCTTGCAAAGATGTTCTAAGCGTGGCAAAAATCTGAAGAGATAGAAGGAGAACAACATCAAGTCTTTCTCGAACCTAAATATGCTTGATATCCGAAGATATTGCTGGCCATTACATACACTGAATTGTTTACTGATTCCCCGTTATGAGTCCTGTGAAGTACATCGTCACAGCCATGCAAGATGAAATTATCAATTTGTGCACAGGCATAAAAGCCCACATAAACATATAGAATTGATCTCTATAGACTTGAATAATCACGGTTACACGTGGAAAGACATGGAGGTTTGTCCAAGCCCCACAAAGTGATATCACCTCACACAGAATTTGCATCGCTATATGAACCTCTTTCTGGAATGTTTGATGTATGACAACATGTTACAGGTTCTCTTAAGATTATGCTAAGACAGCTATAGCTTTGGAAGCTAAATCTGAATTCATCCTAGAAGAAAATAGTGCTATATTGATTTACAGTCTAGTAGACATGTTGACGTATACATCTCAAACATTCATTCCTGTGAAATCTTCCCCTCATAGTAAACGTCGACACTATTAATCTGGCGTCTGCAACAAAACTGGACCTAAGTTGGATTGAGATTCTAGCTTTGAGTGTACATAATTGTACATATGCAACCAACTACGTTCGATCAGGGTTATATGTACTTATTTGTAATATGTATTATGTACAGTTTTAAACTGAATCTTTTAAAAGTCCAATTTGTTAATGAAATGTTACAATAGACATTGAACCACAATAAGATTCACATTTATCAACATTTATCTGATTTTGCATACGTCGTCTGTCTAATCTCTCAATGACCCTTCCTTGCATTTTCTTTTTTCTGGAAAATGATGTCTGAAATCATTTTAAATATTGTTAAATACAGATTTTATATCTTACTATCACAATGACATACTCTCATGCATGACTTTTTGTTATGATTATAGATGAAATTTGAACTACAGTGTCAATATTTCGTCTGGTTCAGTCCTATTCAATACAATATCAAATATATATTTACTTTACAATATCTTTTACTTTACAATGCACTTATATTTTGTACCGGTTTATTTATTTTTTTTTTTTTGAATAAGTTATTGATACTCTTGATATTTTCTAGAACATCATAATAAATTGCACTATTCCTTTAAAACATTTAAATTTTAAATACTCTTTTATATAGACATGAAAAGAAATAGAAGAGAAATATTTGATTTGAAATATCTTAGCAAACATTTATGTATATAAAATGTTTTGAAGAGATTCGTCTTTTTTCCAAGGAATTTTTGTTTTTTAAAATGTTTATTTTCAAAAGAGTCCTTTTTATAGTCACTTTTTAAAAGTAAATCAGTTAAATCAAGCAATTTTTTAACTCTATATATTAAATCTTTAATTAAACATAACTAAAATTATGTTCAACAAATTATGAAATCGTATTAATTGTTCATAAAATGATATGTGTGGCATTTTTAATCTCTTTAGTGAACTGGTAAGACTTATGAATGAAAGTATGAGTAATAAAGAAGAAATCTATGTTGATGAAATTCCAAGACAAAATTAATAGGATATTATGCCAAAATAAATTTCTAGAATAGAATATTGATAGAAATGGAATATGCTGACTATTCTATGAGAATTCACTTTCTTTCACTACACTTTCTATTTAAATAATAATTTTATAATTAATTACGGTGCAATTAAGTTTATTTAGTAAGATTTTTATTCATATTTTTGTATTTAAAATAATTTTAGTTTGATTGCAAATGTTTATTTCTAACTTGGGAAAAACAGTCACTATGTATTTATATATTTTCTGTGTGAATATCAAACATTTGATACTTTGAGACATAAAATAAACTGTTTATAAAAAAGGAAAGATATGCTAAAATGTTTACTCACATGTTTATGAGAGTTAAGAATTTTGCTGATAAATATGTTTTACGCTATTTATGAAGCTTTTCAGATAAGTTATATTTCAAAATTTTATTCCTAATGTTTCATTCATAAACTTGATGAAATTTATTTTAAAAAGGATTTGAGCTGAAACGATATGGGATGGGTTAGTAAATGGCATTTCTGTCTAAGGATAAAAATTGATCACTTTAAATATTTATATTTTATTTCATGAAAAAGAGTTCAATGTTAATACCGGGAAAAAATTGAAACTGTAAAACTAAAGTCTGAAACAAATTTGCATCGGCATAATTTTTATTCTATCACTGAAAAAAAAATAAATTTTAAACTTCCTTTTTATTTGATAAAATTTAAAGAGTCGCAGAATTTAAAGAGCGAATCTAGAATGATATAAGTTATTTTAATTATGATAGATCAAGAGGACCATAAAATGAATTGATTCATTAATACAAATTAATTAAATTTTTTTAATTCGTTTTCAGATATGAGTTTTTCTAATCTATTGAAATGCAATTATTATAAATAAGAAATAGAATTATATGATCAAAATACTATTACAAAAAATAAGAAATAAGCGGAAAATAAGTTTTAAATTTAAAAAAAAAAAATGTATGTTATTATTTCCTTATCATTTTGATAAAATTGAAAGAATCACAGAATATATAAAGAATGAATCGAGAATGATATAACTTATTCTAATTATGATAGAAGACCATAAAAATAGATTGATTCATTAATACAAATCGTATTAAATTTTTTAATTCTCTTTCAGTTATATTTGAGTTTTTCTACTTATATTGAAATGCAATTATTATAAATAAGGAATACAATTACAGGATCGAAATACTATTACATGTAACATAAGCACTTTGAGTAATCATGTTAAACAAAATGGTTTTCCTTTTATTTAAAGTTCATCTGCATATTTCTTACCTATATATATGTTTATTTAAATACATTTTTTTCGGGTAATGCTGATATCTGACGCATGTCTTCTTTTTCTACTGTGTGATGTTTTAATTTATTTTATTTCCATTTTCGTATGTTTTTGCGATGTATTATGAGAAAAAAAACTAATTTTCTTTTTCTTTCAAATTTTTGCATATAAATCGAAAGTAAGGAGAATTAAATTAATCGCCTGGCTTATTCACACAAAGGTTTACATTGTTAGTAAGAAATATTTTTTTATTTCAAGTTTTATAACTTCTTTCCCGAAAAACATAAATGAAAAATACGAAAGAGAAATGTAGTTATTTTTAATAAATCTTACAATGAAGGACAAAAAAAAAAAAAAAAAAAATATTAATAATGAAATGCATTGGATTACATAAATTTTCGTTTGTACTTCAAAAATTCTTTAAAAAACTTTCCAAACTTTACTTTTATAGTATTGAAATAATTATATGAAATTTGGAATTGAATATTTTGAATTTCTTTTTCATTCCTTTTTCGAAAGTGAAATTAAAAATTATCAAAAGCATATTACTGAAGTTGTTTAGTTGTATTTTTTTTATTATATATAACAAATAAATATCCAAATTTGCTGTGAATTTCATATTTATTAAATGCAAAAAGACTAATTGGTCTATTGTATGAAGAAAAAAATTAGAGAAATCAAGACTACAAATTTAAAAACTTATATGTATTTTAATTACTAGTTTCAATTTGCAATTTCTATTTTTATACATATACATGTAATGTCTCAGCTTAGTATACATTACATCCATTTATTATGAATACGGACATCAAAATTAAACAATATAAGTTATAACTTTTCTATTTCATATTATTACTCTAAAATCAGTAATAATTCATTTATACATGAAAATAATATTTATTATTTAATTTCATAGGAAAGTAAAGTTATAATAGAAATGAAATTTTTCCTTTATAAATTTATATTATGAAATACTATGAAAAATATACTTTTATAAGGATATTTTTTTTTTTTGGGGCTTTTAAAAATATAAGTAACCGATTAAAATAATTAGTTTTCTTGGTTAGTTAACTAAAAATAACATCAGATTACAAAATGTACGAATATAATAATTCTCGTTATTACGAATAGAATAATTCTCGTTATTACGAATATAATAATTCTCGTTATTACGAATAGAATAATTCTCGTTATTACGAATACGAATAGAATAATTCTCGTTATTACGAATATAATAATTCTCGTTATTACGAATATAATAATTCTCGTTATTACGAATATAATAATTCTCGTTATTGAATATAATAATTCTCGTTATTCGAATATAATAATTCTCGTTGTTTTAATTTCAATCAGAATAAATTAGTTATGTTGTAAGTTAATAAAAAAAAATAGTTTTTAGTTGTAAAATAATTTTAATAATGTTATTAAATAAAACTCATGAATTCACCGAAATTTTTTTCTTGTTTTCTGATATTTAAAGCTAATTAATTTACGTTGGGAAAAGTTATTCATTTTCATAATATCTTTAAAATTATGCAAAAAAAAACAAGCATTTTACCTACATATACCTAACTTTGGTAAAAATAAAATCAGCCTTAATAAACTTTATACAAATTACTTTAAATATATATATCCCAAATATCCCATAATTTAAATGCACATTAAAAAATATATAATTAGCGTAATCAATTAAAAGGATTTAAGCTATTTTAAAAATAAAATATTTTACAAATATTGAAGGGGAAAAAAAAAGCGAATCCTCAGTATTATCAGAAACTATAAAAAAACTGGAACACCATTAAAATGAAATTCATGCTGAGCTTTCAATCCTTTAGGCTATCAAATGCAATCAACTGCTGCCCTGGATGACAAAGTGAAAACTGCCCGAGGTTTGAAAGTTTGACACAAAGCGGTAACATTCTGACGTGGTCATAAAAGACGAACACAATCTGTTTTGAAATATTTTACTTGACTGCTAGAGGTTCTCGTAAACGCAAAGCATAAAATATTTCGCTGTATTTTTATAAGTTCGATGATTATATGAATAAAATTTGAACATTTCAATGGTTTTATAGTTTAATAGCAAATCCTCTCTGGAAAGAGCAATAGTATATCTTTAAAAAAAAGAATTTAACCAAGAAAGAATTAATCAGCACACAATGCCCATTGAAAAAATAAATTGATTTTCTTATTTTTAAAATGATCAAATGGAAATGAGTGATTGTGGTTCTAATCTCAACAGTTAAAACTCATTTAATCACGGGCAAGGCAAATTTTTTAAAAATATATGATCTTAATAAAGCTGTAAAATTCCACCACCATCTTTAGTGGGAGATTTATTATTATCATCATTCACGAAAACGTTTGATTAAAAGAAATCCAATAAGAATTTTGAGCAAAGAGAGCAAATGATGCACCTTTTCTGAGTGCAAAATAAATTTAAAAAATTTAAACAGATTGCATTCATCTAACAGATTAATCTTGTACAATAATTTCTTAATTACAAGCCATGAAATATTTTTAAGTAGGTAAGATTTATCATAACAAGATAGCACAATGGAAAAAATACTATTTTAAATCTTGTTTAATTGCTAAAATGCAAATTATTAATATCATCTGCAGCAGATCTGATACAGATGTATTAAATATATGATTTTAATACAATTGCAAAATCCACCACCACCATTAGTGGGAGATTTATTATTATCCTCATTCATGAAAACGTTTGATTAAAAAAAATCCAAAATTAATTTTGTACAAAGGATGAACTTTTTTTTTGAGTGCAAAATAAAAAATATAAATAGATTGCATTCGTCAAACAGATTATTCAAATAATTATTTTTATACAAAAATTTCTTAATTAATTAGAAGTCATGAAATAATTATTTTCAAGTAGGTAAGATTTTTTATAACAACAAGATAGCACAATGGAAAAAATACTATTTTAAAACTTGTTTAATTGCTAAAACGCAAATTATTAATATAATTTGCATTAATCTTGTAAAATTTAAAAATTAATTAATTAAACTAATTTAAAATCTTCAGCTAAATTTCAGGAATTTAGATTCAATAATTAGAAATAATTTGTGAGCTAAGGCACATCATTAAGAAGTGTTTCTATTTTTAAATAATTAAAATAATGAATAATTAAAAACTTTCATTTTAAAAATAAATTGTGGTATTATTATTTTAATATTCAACTAGTTATTTTCACTTAAATTTATTTTAACTTATTGTTTTAACTTTTGTTTCCAATTAACAAAAATGAAATGTTCTTATTTTAGAAATTAATAAATGAAATATTGAATTCGTGGAAAAATAGGACGAATTTAGATTTATCCCACAAATACTTTTTACCAGTAAAAGAAACGACATGGACTATTTTTAGAATAGCATCAACTTAAAATAATTCAGCCATATAAAAAAAGCCATACAAAAAACCCCTGATTCAAAAAATAATACATATTATTTTTCCTAAGAACATTTTGCAATAATAAAATATATTATTATAGGATAATTCAAATTTAATAATACAAATTTGCTAATGCGAATTCTGAATCTGTTTATCTGTATAAAAATTATTATATTATAAAAATAAATGTATTATTTTTATATGTAATCAAAGATACAGCTGATATTATTATCTATAGCATAAGAAAAATGTAGATTTAGATAGGAGTCAGAGAAAATAAAGATAAAGATTTTTCTTTCATCAAAGTTTATGCACAACTTGAATAAAGCCTTCCAAGTCATTGCCCCATTCTACCCCAGGCTTCCAGGAAACCCAATTAAGAATGCATGCCATTTCTGAAAGCAGCGTAAAAATCATTAAATTGAAAATATTTCATTTTTTATGTACAAAAATAAATGCATTTACACATACACAGGGTGATTATAAAAAAAACTTTCTCGATATATGAGTCGCTAGCTGTGACACCATTCACACAAACGGAACAAAATTTTGGTTTAAGGTATTCTGACGTAACGATTCAAGAATCACATGAAAAATAATAATAAAACTCTAACAATTACGGTTACAGTGAAAAGTTTTTGAAAATTTCAAAAAGCAACACTTATTTTTTTAATTGGAATAGGATCTCCGTAGCAAAAAACCATAAATAGCGTTGGAACGGTACCTGTAGCGATAAAATCGCCGGTGCTAGACAGAAGAAAAGAAAAAAAAGAACTGTGGTGTTCACCAAAACACGGCTCTGATCCCAGATTACTGAAACTCGCTTGAAAAGGGAAGAGAACAAGGTATGCAGATTTCCTGGTTTAGGGTAAGACACCGTCATGACTGATGTTGTAGGTGAAAGAAAAGGAACTGTGAAATGCGTGCCGCATATTTTGCTTCTTCCACTCGGAACAACATGTCGCTTACAGGGAAAAAACGAGGGGAAAATGCAAAGAATTATTACCTGTTACTGTGTGGTACGGTATAACAAATACCTTCATATGTGCCCTACTTCTTTTTAAAAAATTACTGTTGAATTTCTACAAAAGTGTATGGCAACGCGTGCTCGCTATCTAGAAATACTGACTAATTACGTAATTCTAATTTGCAACAGCAAAATGCTTTATCTGACGTCATGAGGCTACAAAATGGAGTTTCCGCACATGTGGGAGTCTTTTGTTAACACAACAGTTTGGTAACAGAGTTATTTACTGCCCTTTTACCTTTACGCAGGCGCAAAATTTCCCGATATCATTCACACGGATTTCTGACTGTAGGGATACCTGAAATTTAAAGTGTATGTATCTAATCCACAAACTCTATTTGATTTGAAAGATGTCATCAGACGTCAGGTTCAACTGTTTCTTCTTGCTACAGTACATGCTGCAATGTTATTCGCCATCTACAAACTTTTTTGCAGCAACACCAACATGCGAAGTTTCATTTGTTTTACGTTGAAAATTTGTGAAATACAACAAAAATATTTGCTTTCTGTTGCTTCTCTGCCCTTACTGTTTGTTTTCCTTGTCTTCTTAGTCTGTGTAGTGGGCGCGATTTACGTGCTACAGATGCCATCAGACATCAGGTTTAACAGATTCCTTTTGCCATGTAAGTGCTTCAGTGGTATACACTATCTGTCACATTCAAAGTGTCATCATATGTGAAGGAGGTCACGTGGAAAATTTGTGAAAGACAATAGAGTGTTTTGCTTTCTGTTGCTTCTGTGTCTTTATAGGTTGTTTTCACTTTTCTTCTTAATCTGTCTGGTGCCGATGATTTTCGTGCTACACGTAACGTTCCAATGCTATTCATGGTATTTCACTACGAAAGTAACATTCCAATAAAAATAAGTATGTGTCTCCAGTTGAAATTTTCGAAATTATATCACTGTAACCGTAAGTGTTAAAATTTAATAGTTGTGTTTCATATGATTCTTCAGTGCATGCCTCAAAATACCTTAAAGCAAAATTTTGTTCAGTTTCTGTGAATGGTATGATAGCTTGCTGCTCATATATCGAGAAATATTTTTTATATAATCACCTTGTATTTAAAAGGTGTAATAATGAATTTTGAAATTGAATAAAATTTATTGTTGACTAATCCTCAATGTCCTGAAGTACGGGACGGACATCCCATGAGTGATCTACTCATGGATAGAGGGAAAAGGGGGCAGCTTCTGTTGTGATGGAGCACCCGTTGGTAGAAGTCTGATTTTTGCTCCGTGACGCTCTTACAGTCATATGAGACAGGGACTACGGCTTAAAGTGGATTCCGAACACCTACAAACATCCATGGCACCGCCGGGACTCGAATCCAAAACCTGTGGTACCGAGCGCCAGAGCGCTAGCCACTCGACCATTCAAGCCCGAATAAAATTTATTTTTCCTATAACTGATTCAGAAAATCCATATTTTTTTATTAATGATTAGTAATATCTCAAAATTCACCTTTTATTAGTACAATTCCTAAAGGATTATTTATCTCTTTTTAACAAGCGCTATTATAAAATTAATTACATTTATGTAAGTCTTGTTATTATTAATTTATTATATTAATAATGCAGTCTTATAAATGATTAACATTATCTTAAAATGCACCTTTGCCTTTTTGCAATTCCTACAAAATAATTGAACTCTTTTTTGTTCCCCAAGGTCTGTTTTGGAATTATTTATATTTATGTAAGTCAATTGCAAATTAATAAGTTAGGCTTTCTAATTTGATTTGTTTGTTAAAATATGTAGTGATATTAATAATTTATGTTACAATTAGTTTACTTTATTTGTGAAACGAAATATTCTAAACGAATAACTCAAGGCAAATAATTAAATGCTTTTTGATAAAGATATGTAGTTATGCATTAATAAAATACAAGTTTGTGAATTAATAAAATATGAAAACAAATAACGGAAATAAATTTTCTTGACTTTTGATTATAAGTATGGTTTCAAGACAGCGAATAATTACAATGTTGGAAATTATTTATTCATTCAGATGAATAATACTTGATGATATGGTTAACATTAATATTCATCTGTAAGGGAAAGAGTTTAGAACACATACTGTTTTTTTCCCTTTTTAAAGTATAAAATAGAATCCCTTTTTAGAAAATTAATTAATGATATTTTTTTTAATTTATGGTAAGCACATTAATTTAAATTTTAAAAATAACTTTGGGCAACTTATAATTTGAACTGTTTCAAATGCAAATAATACTCGTATAGTTAAACTATCTATAAAAACTTTTGATAAAAGTCTAGATTTAAGAACTTTTTAAAATATATTTAAATAACATAAATCATCGACCAAGGGGAACTATAAGTATATATATATACACTGCTAGTTCTCTCTCTATATATATAATTTTATATATATACACACTTTCTGGGACAATATAAGTAAAGAAGAAATGAACGGTACATTTTAGTTTTATAAGAAAATATATATTTTTTTATTTCCAATGGCAGGCTACAATAAGTACAAAAAGTACACAAAGAACATGAAAACAACAACGAGAATTGAAAGAAATCACATACTGACAAGTTTAGCCCATAAGGGCCCTAGCCTCCCAGTAACGACCCTACACAGTAGAAGAAACAAGTGTAGGGCAGACAGGAAGGTAAGATGAATCCATGTCCTCTCAAGACTGCAGAGCATGCATTTTGGGCTTGCAAATATTGTCATTCGAAAAAGATGATTGGCCATACAACCATGGACCATCAGGAGTTTAAAAAGGGCAACAGCTTTAAACCTGGGCTGATCAGGGATGTTTAAAATAAAGTTAAACCAGGTTTTAGAAGAGTTGCCTTCAAGTAGATTATCAGATAGAGTGTTCCGAAAAAAAGTCTCGGATCATTAGTTTCATCGAGTGAAAAGAGATGTCTTTACAAAAAGGTTTGGGTGATGGTTGTTTTTTTTTGGCAAGAGAATCCGCCTTCTCATTACCCAAGATCCCACAAGGGCCTGGGATCCACTGCAAAACGATATCCTTGCCTTTTGAGTGCATATGCCAAGTGGGTGTGATCTTGCCAGTATGTAGGAGGAAGCATGGTTGCAGTACTCAAATTTGCGTTTGTTACATTTTTTTTATCAGAAACATTTGTATATTGTAGATGTGTATGTCACTCTTAAGTATTGAATAGTATAATGCACAGAAAATGAAACAAGTAAAATTTTCGATAATAGCTGATCACATTTATTTACTTTGCTTCCTCTTGGGGAAATATTGACCGCCACCAACACGATTTCTTTACAAAGCTATATATCGTTGCTACTTTAATGCTTAGTTTATTCATCAATTTTATTCGAATAATATATGAGTAAAAAATTTATTTAAATTCAGAATACTAGATACAAAAAAACCACAATTTTATTATTAATAATTAATATGTGTATTGAAATGTAATGATAACTAATAGCAAGTACTTAATCTACCAGGAAAAATTTTCAAATGGCCTTCAATTTAATCTATTTTTAAAGTTAACTATCTATTATTATTATCTATGTTATTTAAGTATCTATTTTTTAAAAATTTTAAACAAGGCTTATACCAGTAAGCTCTGTACGTTTTTCAGAAATATTTAGTCTTGAATTTCTATTTCTATTTCTTGAACTTTAATTTGTTTTTTATTTTTAACGGTTCAACTGTAATATTTCTCCTCTTTCATCATAAGAGGGTTGCTGTGATAAAAAGTCATAAATTCGTGTATGTACTGTAATGAAATATAGTAAATCTTTATAAATTTTAAATTTTAAATTTGTAATAACTAAAACATATTATCAAATATTTTGGACTGAGGATAAGGCTTTGGGTTTCGTACTAGGAGAACCTGATTCGAAGCCCGATAACCAATCCCAAACCGAAAGGTTCCTGTGATGGGCATAATAAATCTGTAGGCTGGAATGTCCTTTCGTTCTGTTTGGAGAGGAGTAATATACGAATTCATTTAATAGACACGTTTGAGAGTGAACGTCTAACATTCTGGCAGCAAAATGTTGGTTGTCTGTAGCAGATTTCGATCCCCTCGATTTGCACCCTGGATAACGATGTATTTGCTATTTATTCATCATTCTAGTGCTAAATACTCACTTAAAATTGTCTGGAACTAGAAATCAATAATATATTCAAATCTACCCATACGTTTTTGTAATTTTGGAAATACAAAAAGGTCTGTAGCAGATTTCGATCCCTCGATTTGCACCCTGGATAACGATGTATTTGCTATATATTGATCATTCTAGTGGTAGATACACACTTAAAATTGTCCGGAACTAGAAAACAATAGTATATTCAAATCTACCCATACCTTTATTTTTTTATAATTTTGGAAATACTAAAAGGTCATTCCCCACAGATATTGTTTACCTCAATATGAGAGAACCATTGTATTATATAACTAGAAATGAGATACAGACGAATGTCTATACTCCAGACGGTAATTTCAAATATAACTTGAAACCCCACGCAGTCTCTTCAAAACGTTGCTTTTAAAATTACAGCTGGTAAAGAAGTTAACAAATTTCACAGATTGAAAATGACTTTTAAGATTTTGTTCGGTTATTTTTAAGTAAAAGAAAAGAATTTTATTGGTTTGTTTCAATTATTTTGGGAAATAATACAGATTGTATTATCTGTTCTGATTTGAACATAAGCTTCTTTTGTTCTCAAAATAAAGTAATATTCTGTCTAGACATAAATGTAGATTTGTTTTGTATCGTTTCACTTGTGTTTGGTTCTTAAGAATGTTTTTTTTTTAGTAAAGTAATTTTTAATGAAACATAGATTGATTTCTAAATTTAAATTCAAAATATCTAGCTTATAATAGCAGAATGTTTAATCGTTTACATTTGATTTTTATAAAATCTAATAAATAAGCATAGTTTTTTTTATATAGGTTTTACTTGAGTTCTAATTTTGTTCATATTATGATTTAAATATTAAATATTGAGATAGATTAATATTTTTTATTCGATTTGTGATTTTGTTTTGTTTATATTAAGATTTAAATATTAGATAGTAAGATATATTAACATTTTATTATTTTAATTATGATTTTGTTTTGTTTATATTAAGATTCTCTGATTTTAAATGCAGAAAATGTTTATGGAAAACTTGTTTAATGCAATAAAAGGATCTAAATTTAATCAAGTTTCTTCTTATTTCAACTTGCTAATATTAAATTGCAACTGCTTGTTCTTTATTTTAATATAGAATTCATTAATCTTTATTATTAAAGTGATTTTCTAAGTATTTTTTTCACAAAATAAAAATATTTTCTATAAATAACACGATGATTTACTTTTCACTTTACATTTGTTCGTTGTTTCAGTCTTCTGATAATATAAAAGAAAATATGGTATATCCACATTTGAAGACAATAATCAATTTGTTAAATTTTGTTATACTTTAATGATTTTTTTTATCTTGATAAAAATAGCTGTATTTACCTACTAGGTGTCAAAATATTTTTAAAAAATGCTTGACTTATATTAAAAACTTCTATAAAAACTACTTTTTTGTAATTATGTAAAGTTAGTAAAACAAAAAAACGCGCAGTATGTAACTGTAACACAGTACATGAATATTTAAATGCAAAATAATATTCATTTTCTTAAAACCTTTTTTTTTTTTTACTATAGAATTGGGGCCTGAAGGGCCGAGTGTCTAGCGCTCTGGCGCTCGATGCCACAGGTTTCGGGTTCGAGTCCCGGCGGTGCCATGGATGTTTGTGGTGGTTCGGAATCCACTTTAAGCCGCAGGTCCCGGTCTCCTATGGCTGTAAGAGCGTCACGGAGCAGAAGTCAGACTTCTACCTACGGGTGCTCCATCAGGACAGAGGCTGAACCCTCTTCCCTCCTTCCATGAGGGACACGAAAACAACAACAACAACTATAGAATTCATATACAAGTATACATATAAAAAAATATAGCATATTATGTATATACATTTAACATAGCATATTATATACATATTAAAATAGCATATTATATAATATTAAAATAGCATATTATATGCATGCATATTATGTACATATTAAAATAGCATGTTATGTAAATATTAAAATAGCATATTATGTAAATATTAAAATAGCGTATTACGTAATATTAAAGTAGCATATTAAATACATATATAAAATAGCATATTATATACATATTAAAATAGCAAATAATCTATCGAATTTTTGCTATCCATACATTTTTAAAAACATTATTTAAATCAAATTTCATTCAGTTTGATTATAAAATTTGTGTGATAATCAAATAAATAATAATCATTCTTATCTTAAAAATAAGAAATGGAAGTTTATCAAACAGATTTGAATATTTTTTAAAAATTAGAAGCTATTGAAAATTTTCATATTATATTACTTAACACGATGAAATTGCATTTTATTTATTGTCAAATTCACTACATAACTATCCTTAATACATAAACTGGGAGTATTATATAACAAAATAGGTAAACAATGAGGAATTATTGCGAGTTTAAATTAAAAATTGAGATAATTATAAATGTGTTTCCATTCAGCAGGTGTATCTCATATTATTTTTAGATAAATGGAGATCTTTCCAAGGTCATATTATGCTAAACTATGCATCGATATCCGGAAATTGGAAAGACATATGAGATCCATGTAATTGTATGAATTTAATTTAAGCTAAAAGAATTTCAATTATTTTCAAGATAAAACGAAAGTTCCTCCTTAACCTGAATATATTAGCGTGATGCTTTGTATCGGAAAATGAATCAATTGAATTCTGAAGTTAAGAAATTTTGTGTAAATGCAAAGTAACTATTTTTGAAAAGTCATTGATTATTGGAGAACATACAGAATGGAAATTTTTGTGATGGTTATTAGAAATACAATGAGCTTAAGGCCTCAAAGTAATTTTATCTTGTGCGCCAAAGTAACTTTTCTGGAAACATATTTCGACATTTATTTTGTCGTCGTCTAAACAGACTGGAGTAATTACTTCAACAAAGACGAGTTCTCACAGATTTAATCTGAGAAACTTAAGAAATGGAAGTTTATCAAAAGATTAAAATATTTTAAAAATTAGAAGTTAATGAAAATGTTAATATTATATTACTTAAAAACTATGAAACTCTATTTTATTTATTGCTATAGATAATTTTCACATATTTAGAGGTAAAATTTACCAAATTTATGTTTCCTATATATATTTAACATTAACATTACTCTTTTAAAAATTGTCAAGACAAATATTTTAAAGTAATTTACTTTATCTAAAGGAAACATTGTAATTAAATCTAATTTAAATGACTTAATTATTTAATTCCTAATCAGTTTTAGTTATAATTTTTCTGCTGGCTGAGTATTTATTTTCTTATAATTTGTTGTCAGTAAAGTTATTAGTTTCAGTGCAA
The DNA here is from genome assembly GCA_021605095.1 of Caerostris extrusa. Classification (NCBI taxonomy): domain Eukaryota; kingdom Metazoa; phylum Arthropoda; class Arachnida; order Araneae; family Araneidae; genus Caerostris; species Caerostris extrusa. The sequence continues at coordinate 83,932 of BPLR01011194.1, forward strand.
ATCTCTTTAATACTATCCGAATGTAAAAATTTCAGACTTACATTGATTTCAAACCTAATTTAAATGATCATAAAAGATAATAATATTTATGAATTCTATTTCTTCAATTTATAATTTATTCGAAGGGACGTTGGTCTATTGATATTACATTATATAAGGATATCATTTTTATTGATATTTTATTCATACAAATATAAATAAAGGTAATTATTTATTTCATGAAGTAAAAACTGGCAACTTAAATATCTTTTTAAATAAAGAAATATTTTTAAGGCAGTAAAAAAAAGAAGAATTCTAAAAAAAGTTCATTTTATGTATATTTTTGCATTAAATTATTTTGAAACATAATTATTGTTATTTATTGTTGCCTTAAATTATTTCAAATTTACTTTTAAAGATATTTAAGTAGTTTTATTTCCACATAAAAATAAAAATTATTTTTATTTGTATTTTTTATGAATAAAATATAAATAAAAATGTATATGCTTATGTAATGTAATGCCAATCGACTAACGTACCTTCGAATAAATAATAAATTGAAGAATTAGAATTCATAAATATTAGTTATTTTTATATTGATAATAAAAATAATAAGATCAGGTTTGAAATCATAAGAAGCCCACCAGTTTTTTTGCAAACAACAAATATCCAATGTTAGAATTATAAGAAATATAATTTAAAAAAATTAAAATTTATAATTTTTATTAATATGAAAACTAATATTTGTATTTTCATGAAATACAACTGCTACATTTTATATGCATTTTTTTTAAAAATAATTCAAGTGCTAAAATCTTTATGCATGAAATTCAATAATCAATATGAATTTTTCAAGCACATTTTAATTTCTACTGAAAACATTATTAGATATCATTATTTTTATTTCAATCTTCTTAACTCCTCTGAAATCAAAAAAGTTCCCATTTTTTTTTTTTTTTTTTGTTTACCATTAAAATAACAACTATGCTTAGTTATACAAATTTACATATTGCCAATATTAAAATCTTAGAAGTTCTTCAAATTCGTAACTGTACAGAAAGTAAGTGATACATTTGAAATTCATACGATTGAAATTTTTAAAACATCATATGAAAAAATACGAGAGACATGATAGTAAAATTTGATCACTGAAATGGAAGACTGAAAAGTAATTCAGTAAAAAACAATAATAAAAATAATTCAAATCTTTCAAAAACTCTTGAGAAATACCTTAAAGAAATAATTTTATGAAACAGAGAAAAAGGATTTATCATTTTCTTTTGGTTTTTCTTACAATCGAACATACACAAAGCTATGTTAAATGCATCTTCAAGTTTGACGTTATTTACAGAGTTACTTACTCAGCTTTTATGCGACAGTAATAAATTCTTCCTATTTTGCTAATACTATTCAAAAATACATATGCCATTTTATGGAATAAAATCAGCAAAAATGTTTTCTTTTTTAACGGAAGTAAGAAGTCGAATGATGTATAGTATCTTCTTAAAAAGTTTTGGATCGTTTTGCTATTTAAAAGAAGAATATATTTTTACTGATAAATGGAGAGATGAAATGGATCTTTCTCAAGTTAAGATCAGTCAAGTCAAGATTTTTGAAGTACTTTGTTGTTTCTCTACAAAATTTTTAATGCGAACTTTGGAAGAGATTGTGAAACAAATTTTACCTGCTTGAGAATTTAGTATTTAAACTCATTAAAATGTTCATTAATAAAATAGATTTAATGAACATTTTAAATTTTTATGATTATTTTACATATTTTTACGCTTCGAAGCATAATATAAATAAAATATTTACAAACATAAATAATGGTTTATAATAAAAAATATAAGTTAAGGTTAAGCTAATTAAATTATGTAAAGTTATAATATAATACATAATAACTAAAGAAAAGGAAGAAGTATTAATATTTCGAAAATGACGTGCAGTCTTTTCAAGCGCGCAATAATTTAAAGTCGATAATTTTTTCGATACATAAGCAATATTATTTTTTAAAGTTCCTTTAAGCATTATGTAAAGTATATTTATGAGGATTCATTTGTACCAACTGTTTAATTATACGTATTAGATATTAATCAATATGTGTCATTTGTCTGATAAAACAAAATGGCAATAATTGGATTTTTTAAGCCCAATGAAAATAATTTACGTTTTTAATATTTAAAAAAATACTTTTTTATAAGTATCGTTAGTAGCTCTATCAATCTGATTAATGAACTAATATCAGATAGTTAATAAAATGAAATGCTGTTTAACAAAATTACGTACATTTTATAGATAAACTAATTAGAAATCAGAATAAAGTTAAGGATGGCAGCAGTAAATTGATGGATTTATCTAATGCAGTTAAAGCAAAAGCTCTCTTTTACTTAAATAAATTATAAAGGCTATGCATACAGATGAAATGTTTTTTTCAATTCCTTTGTTACTCCTGGCAATCAACGCTTATCAAAAATGTTCCTTGTTAGTAGGATTACAGTTAATTCAATCAAGTTTTCTGATGCAAGTTGCAGAGCGTTGAAAACTGAAAGGGCAACACAAAGTAGATGCGCATTTATTGAAATGATCTTTAAGATATATTAATTTGATAACAAAATTATGACAACTGATCTTATGAATTTAAAAGCAACTTCTTTATGCGAAGCATTTTAATGAAATTATTTTTATTGAATATAAAATCCTAGTCGCTGGAGGGGAATTGTTGCTAAAAAGGTAACGTTTTATATAACTGTTTACATTCAGCAGTTGAAGAATGTACAATCTTAGATTTAAGAACAAATATTTAATTTAATCTTCTAATTTTAAATGCAAGGGATCTTGGAATAAAGGGTGACGGCCAAAGCATTTTGGCTCCTGAGTCAGATTTTTTTATACCTATAATGTAATTTTATGTATTAGGGATTCTATTTATTTAAGAGATTTAGAAGAATTTATGAAACAAATTCAATGACTTTTAGTGAACCCCTATATAAATAGAAACAGTTTTTTGCATAACAAGGTATTTTTTACTCTCTAAATTAACTTTACTCTTAAATTAATTTTTACTCTCTAAATTTTCACTCTAAATTTGCTTACATATATCCTATAAAAGTAACAGTACCAAATTAATATGTATCAAAGTATTATAGAATAGCTTAAGACAAGCAAAATTATTTGAAAACAACTCAGTGACTTTAATTGAACTCACTTATCCATGAAAACAGCTTTTGCATAATGTATTTTTTACATTTTTAAAAATTCAGTTGCGATAACTAAAATACTAGTACATCGTTGTACTCAAATTTGCTTACAATAATGTCCTATAAGTATAACAGTATTAAATAAGCAGGCACCAATGTACTATAGAATATCTTAAAACAAGAAAAGAAAATTGTACATTTTAAACTCAAATATGCTACGTTTATAATATAATAAATTTATAAGATCTTTTTGCATTGTTAATTCAAAATAGCTTTTTATATGCCACAGTGCTGAGAAAAGTCTCTCAACACTTACTTGGTATGTTGCTAAAGTAGTAGCTGTCTTTGCTACTGGTTGTATTATTGAAGGATACATTGGAATTACCTCCTTAATATTTAATTTTAATATTAAATATTAATATTAACTCCTAGAATATTGGAAAAATAAAAAATATTTTATAAAAGGGTCAGGAATCGGATTTTTAAACCTGTCACATAATCTGATTTTACCATTTTTATCCTAATTGTTATTTTATGTGAACAAATCACAGCGAATTTTAAAGCTTGGAAATTATGAAAAACCCGTTTATTTTTTATTATTTAGATGTTTATTGACTAAAGTTTAACTTAAACAACTTAATAATTTATTCATAATGATCCGATAAAAAATAACATCTGTATGAGTGAAAAAAATTTTTTGTGAGGGCTTAACGAAAAAGAAATATAAAAATAATACTTCTTAGATGTATCGTGTATTTTCAATTCCACACGTTGGGGAACTTTAAGTATAGAACACATAAAACAGAAAAATTCACAAACAATTTTTTAAAAAACCAATTGCTTTTAATTAGAAGATACCTTATACTATTACACAAAAACTGAACACAATGCGAAAATTAAACGTTAAGATATTTTTGAATGATAATATTTATTATTCATATAATTTTAAAAACTCTTAAGAATCTTGAAAGAATGATATATAATTAGAAAATATTTTTTTGAATAAATAATCGCGGTTGCAAATTTCTTTCTTAATAATTATGCAGTATGAAAAATCCTTCGAAACTTTTTAATAACTTTGTTGCAAGATTTTTAAAAGCAATACTCACTTATTATGAATGAAATAATTTAATCAACTCTTTAATTGTGAATGTACAATTTTTAAACCAAAATAACAATTCAGCTTAAAAAGTCAAATAAAAATAATTCAAAAACAGATTCCATTCAAAAATACGTCCCATTAAAAAAATCATCTTCATTATTTCTCAAAGAAATAAGTATGTTTTTATTACTGAGTTAAACATTTCCAAACTTCAGATAATGATATTGTTGAGGCAAGAATTTTTTTGAACTCAGTTTCTTTTTCATTAAAGGTCTAAAGCTGCACAATTTATTCAAAATTCTGAATTTTTGGGGAATATTCAGTTAAAGCCTTTGTGCTACTACGTGTAGTATCTTGTCACTGTAAGCTTCCCTTACACTTTCTTAAGAATTGTAACGTGCTTTCTTTAATCTATCTAGTTAAAAGAAAACTTTCAAATGTGCTGCGATACAAAGTCTTATCATACAGATATAGACGGTGAACAATGAAAATCATCCTGATTCATATGCTAATCCTTAATACTCTCTGGATTTCTTTGTCATGAGTGATAAATTTAGAGACTTTCATCTTGCATTCTTTCTTTTACGCCATGCCATTACTTAGTAAGACAGATGAGAGAGAAGGCCTATACAATTTGACTACACGACCTCTTGCTGGTCATTAAGGTTTCTCTTTCAAAGAATGTTGCCTAAAATTGCAAACAAGTTATTTTATTTTTTTACTTGTTTATGTTAATGGTGTACAGCTCATATATTCACATTCTCTGGTATCTAAAGATATCTTCTCGTGTTAGCACATTCATAAATAATAATTGCAAATGTTTCGCTATTGTGGATTTATATTAATTACAATATTAATAAACAATTCTTTAATAAGTTATTCAGTTATTCATATTTATCTGTATATATAAATCTTTGTATGACAGTCACATGGCTTCCAGACAGTACTTAATTAGTACTAAAATAATTACTTGATTAGTAAAATTAATTATTTATCTGACTTCCGAATTAATTATTTATCCAACTTCCAGATACTATGTATTCGCTTTTAATTAAAATAATGGCAATTAGTATTAATTGAGGTATTACTATTTTTATATTGTGAATATTTTTCTGTTTATAATTAAAAACTTCTCATACAATGATAACTCTACAACATTAATATAAAATTAATATAATAACATTAACATAGTGCTTTTATCTTAAAAAATCGTACGAAGTTTCAGATGATATTTAGCATTATATACATAAAGACAAAAAATATAAACTCTTTTATTAATCAATTCAGCAATATTCATAATAATAACTATTCTTCAACTAATTAAAAAGAAACCGAGTATTTGTGTGTTTAATGGTGTATTTTGGGTGCTTTAAAATTAGAAATTGTAATGATAAAAAATGATAAACTTCATTCCAGTTATTAATTCGTAAAATTTTCGGTTGCTTCAAATTTCTAGTATAACACAACTTAATAAAAATATATTTTACATTTTAAACTACATTTTTAAAAAAAAAGATTTCTAAATCTTTTGTTTTTTGTTTAAGTATATATTTATCGTTTAAATTCTATATATTTATACCTATTATGTATATATTTTTATATTACCGATATTTTCATAATTTAAATATATGATTAGCAAGGAAAAAGGCATTATTATGAACTCGTTAGTACAAAAAGCTAAAAATTATCTCTGATAAGTTTAATAAAAATAAAATTTGTGCCAGACAATTTTAACTCTTCCAAATAAATTATTTTGTTTAAGTTAATGGTTACATTGTTAAAGGTTTTATTTAAATTATGTATTATTATGAAAATATTCATAACAGCGTTATTTTAAATTAAATAAATTGCTACACATTAAAGCATATATCAGGTTTTTTGTGAATTTATAAAAAAAATTAATTGCAAAATAATAGCTATCACCGGGTGAGGGATTAATTTACGAAAATTATCCGATTAAAAAAGTAATTTTTAATTAAAAATACTGCTATAAAAATGAAGGGTATAAAGGAAAAAAAAAAAATACGAATACACAAACAAAATATATGCGAGAAGGAAAAAAAACACTAAGGCGCTCCCAACATATTATTAAAATTATGCATGCCAATTTGTTGTCTTTGTTTCTATTAAATTAATGGTTCTCCTTAAATTTATTTAGAGATTTTTTATTTCCATCTTAAAATTCTAAGAAGCACAAAAAAGGCATAAATACTCATACAGTAACTGTTTACCTACATTTAATTATTTTAACTTGTCTATTAGTAATTTTTTATTTATTAATTTCTGTTTCATCTATTGTAGATATTTTTAGAATTTCAACACACTGGATATTTGAAAAATTCTAATCCTAGAGCATAACATTCATTAGAATTTAAATTCACTATTAACTTTATACCATTACCTCGCATACATGGGTTAACGAGCATTATATGAGCATATGTGACTATTTGAGAGGGGCAAGTAAATTACAAGAAAACACGTGATTAAATCAATGGATCACTTGGTATTTGGACTGGAGTTATACGACATTCGGTTGGCAAAAATGATTAAATCATGACAGAAAACAAATTCCAGAAAGAAGTGATCAAAACAAAAACAGCTATCTTCAGAACAGCTGTCACAGCACCAATTATCAACAATTCCATAGGAAATCGAAAGTCTTGTGGTCACAAAGACTACTACCACTACTACTAATACAACACACCACATCACTGTGCCTAGAGTTGAGTTTCCCCTTTACAGTTTGGGAATGATGTGAGTGAGAGAGAATTATTCAAACGAGGTGTGAATGGGGTGAAAGATAGCATCCATTGTTTGACTACCCCTTATCTATACACATATCGACAGGCCAAACTCGTTTCTACCTGGAATCTGATCGACTAGAGTAGATTCTGTTTAAACGACAATTCCCACTGGTGATTAAGATCCGATGAAAAGCAAAGAAGTGCCTGGAGACATCCAGGACAGCGCTTTACTACTAACTTCACTGTCGCCCACTACACAGCCCGAGTTACGCTTTGGGATGCCATTTCATTTGAAAGTCTGAAATTGTGCTTGTCATCCGTAATATTCTCACAGCCCAAGAATACATCAACGCTATTCTAAGCCCAGTTATGTTACCTTCCTTTTACAGCACTCCGGGCTTACAGTTCAAGAGGATAATTTCGAACGCACATGACAATAATGTGAAATGCTTTCTTGACAAACTAGATTATCTAAACCTATCAGATTATTCTCTGCCCAATATAGCATGTTTGGGGTTGATGGGCAATCACTTCTGACTGTCGACAATCTACCCCGAAAACTGGAATGAGTTTAGCAAGAAATCCCACAGGGGGCTTTCACGAGTTATAGGAAACAATGCCAAGCCAGATGACAACTCGGATATGATCCAGAAGTGGGACAACTTCTTATTGATTAGTTGACTATATAACATTCAGTTAAATTCAGAGGAAGTCATTTAAGTTCAGTAGAGCTGAATAAAAAAATTCAGTTCCTCTGAAATTTTAATCCTTTATTATTCCATACAAATACATAACATTTAGTTGTACTAACTTTCTGCCCACTGGGATAACTCCTTTGTGCATCGCAGGAATTTTTTCCTGGTGAGTCTAAGAGTATGTACTCAAATATGTTTATTTCCTGGTTGTGATTTTTTTTACTTCTGCAAGTGTTCCTTCATTTTATGAAGAACATCGTAATGTGCATCTTTTTTCTTTGACAAATTGTATTTTAGTGTACAAATGTAAAAACACAGCAAAATTATTCTTCAAGAAAAGCTTAGAAATTCAAAGAAAACTTTTTCTGCTGCATTTATTTGATTTGAAAAAAAACAACACTCTTATAAGAAATTTTTTTAAATTAATTAATTTGCAAATCCTTGCCAACATTATTAGCATGTTTATCCTTGTATATAGTTGTTATAATTTGTTTTTCTATACTTAGATGGAACTATTCTAGTACTATTTTTTTATGTATTTTTACTTGCATGTTAGTTTTTAGTGTCCTAATACACTTTTGTCCTCATATATACTCCTCCCTTTTTATGTACCATATCTGCATTAACTATATAGATTATATTCACTTCACATCATACTTTTGTGGTAAATGAAGTGGGGATGAATTATCTATAGTTAACTGAAAAATGGTATATTTAACTGACACATTTTTTATTCCTATAAATTAAGTAACTTATTTATTTATAAAATAATTAGATAATTTAAATTTAATATAAATTAAAATGTTCAAATATTTTTACTATTTAATTTAACTTTTAAATACCGAAGATTGTTACAAAAATTATATATATACACGTAGAGCTATTTAAAGAATAACAAAGTTTCACACAATGTCACTTTAGCATGCATGCAATGATATAATAGTAATCAATTCTACTTTCCTGGAACTTCTTACTTGTCTTTTTCACAGGGGTAATAGCGAATTTTATCTGTTTGAAACTTGCGAGGTTGTATGACACGCTGTATTGGTCCTTAAATTCAATGTTATTGGAAATCCTTAATGTATATCGATGCTGCTGTAAACACCAAAATAAATTAATGATTACCAATATTTTTAGGTTGTGTGCCAGTAACAAATCTTCGGTATGCATAGATACAATGTTTCCTACTTTTGAAATTTTAGAATGGTTCAGTGGTTTCTGAAACTGTAAAAGAGAAAACGACTAATTGAAAGTGTTATTTAATAAATGAATATCAACAATAGATAATATATTAGATTAAAATAGAATTTTTACAATAGAAAATAAATTAGAATTATTTGACTGAAAACTGGTGTTATACAGTAATCTAACCACAATGAATCAAAAGAGCGTTGTGGAGACTTAACTCCATTTAATTTGCTAATCAATGAATGGCGAAATTAATGACATAATTGCCTTATCTATATAATGTTGTTTCAAAATTATTAAAGTGTTTTCTTATAATATATCGACTAATTGCAATTTCATATTACAGGGGAATTGTGAAAATTAAAAGTTAAAAAAAATTTACGAAATTTCATATGGATTTATTACTGAAACTGTAAATTTTATAAACTGTGTATGGATTGCAATATGATTATTAAAGTTAAAAAGCGAATTTTAATTAAACTGATTGATTATGATGTGTTTTTTTATTTTGATGTGATTTTTGTGAGTACCAGTATTTGACAAAACATGATATACATATCAAATCATGTTTCATCCTAAAATTGTCATATTTAAGTTTGCTTGACCTTATCAATTACAGAATGGGAAGAAAATATAATAAAATTTCAAAAATAAACTGCATGAAAGTTTAATAAAATTCTGTATTTTTTTTTTTTTTTTTTACGACTGAAATATATCGCTATTTCCAACTAAAGATTTATTAATACAGTAGAATACCACCACGCTTGTACTATTTATAAATATACACTAACATACGTATAATATTTATAATGTAAAATGAAAAAATATAGTTCTTCAATTAAATGTAGAACACATGACGTCATGCAGGTGATGCAGTTAACGAGATTATTTCGTCATGTAATAAGATCTAACACACACACATCAGACAGAATATCCTAACAGGCTTGACATACTCTATTTTTACAATCTAAAGGAGCATTGCTCAGTTATTTTCAACATCATATAAAGCATTAACTACTTGTCAAAAAAAAGTATAATTCTCATTTCAGGCCGAAATGCCATTCCATTGGGTTTAGGGAGAAAGGTTCGAACTCCCTTGCGACACTCCCAGGAATAGTCGTTCAAAAATTGAACACAAATTGTGGCATTATTTCCACTAACATCAGTTATGAATTTAATTTAATTTTTTATGGGAATCTAAGCTCTAGGTACATTGATTTGATGCAGTGGTAATAGCAATAGTAGTTGCAAACATTACACCTCAAAAATTCTACGTTTAATGCCAGAATGTCTAACACAAAAATAAACTTAAAACACAACACAAAATATAAACTTAAAACTACATTAAAATGTCCAAAAATAAATTAGCATAAATTATAAAATAATTATAATCTTTGGTTAAAACAATTTCCATTAATTTAATTTTTTAAATGATCCAACAACTACATGAAAAAATACTTTTAGAAAAACATATTTCTATATCTCATATTTCCATCTTTTAGTATTAAAGGTATATTACTTCAAAAGATCTTATAAAGTTGGTTAACATTGGCCTTGCTTTATAAAATGAACAATATTTAGGAAATTTTATTATGGGCATTTTCTTCTTTTCCTTGGAAAAAAAACAGGATTTTTTTCACTTTCTTTTGATGCCATCATTCATTCTTTTGGCTTGTGTCCTTAAGAATCAGTGGAGTCGATTTTCCACATGACTTGCAATACCTTTATAGTTTTCATCCTCTAGGGGATAAAAGGGAAGTTTATGGAAGAAAACCATAGAAGAGACAAATGATTACTCTCAGCAGCATGCATTTTAAGGAAGGGGACTCCAAAATACCTTTTGTCTAGCGTTGAAAAAAAAAAAAAAAGAGAACTATAAAACGCACTTAAGAGACACAAACGACTTATATGATGACCTTTGGAAGTGAAGCATTTTAAAAACAAACTTCGCTTTGATGTTTATGGAGGCACTTTACTATAAAGGTATTTTTGTAGCAATGCGTCTATTGATGACAAGTGACTTTTTCAAAGTCAAAAGTAACATTGCCTGCAGCTGTTGTAATAGGAACTTTTTTTTTTTAAGGTTATTAAATAGATGAGGTCAAAATGTATTTATGAACGTTTCAGCACTGTAGAATTCTGGCTTTCGTTTTGGTAGGATATTTGAGAATCGAATATCCGGTTGTAATTTAAAGCACAAAGAAAAGCGTTTGATGTATTTGCCGCCTTTTCAATACATATATATCTTTTAAAATTGAAAGACGTATGTATTTTTACAATTGACTTTTTTTATGTTACCAGTAAAATAAGGATTTTTTTCAAGAAACGCTATAATCCTTGAAAGCAAAAATTTTGAACATTCATTTATAAATGTGGTTTTATATTAAATTCATTCATATCTACTTCAAAAAGTTATAAAAACTTAACATGAAAACCCAAAATTTTTCTTCATTTATTTCAAATTCACGAGATGAATTTTTATTCTAAGTAAAATACTAAACGGTCTTTATTTTTGTCCAACTAAACTAAGTCGGACTTGTGTCCCAGAGCAACATGTGCAACAGGTGTGCAGAAGAACTCAGGTTGGAATCCGTTGGCTTGGTGCGTTTCAGACACTGCTTTCAGAAATGTAGATATTGGATGGCGATTGTGATAGCAAGTATAGATAATCACGTAGTTTTATTCATCGTTTTTGCTTTTATTCCATGTAATATCCAATTTTGAGCAGGTAGATACCTTTAAAAGTCTTCTGAGAAGACATCACTTTTCTATCCTTTCAGTGAATTCTTCGTTGAACGCATAAGAAGTAACGCGATCTTCCGATATATATTTTTTTTGTCTTCTAATACAGCTGACAAATAGACCGTGATCTTTCGCCATAACGGCTGCACCTATGTTACTCACTTTGCATTACCCAGGGGCGCGTGTAACTTGATGGTAAGCCACGGACGCGGAGTAACAATGCCCCGCAGCGCTCTACGATTCTATTAGGACCGGGACCTACAGCTTAAAGTGGATTCCGAACCACTACAAACACCCATGGCAAAGCCGAGATTTGAACCCGATACCTGTGGTACCGAACGCCAGAATTTTTTTTTTTTTTTTTTTGGTTGGTTGGTTAAATCAATCGCAATATTAGCTTTTTGAATTATTACTTCAATAAAGCTTATATAAAAATAAAAATCATAATTTTCGCCAACACTAACATGAATATACAAATTAATCCTTGCATTTTATTCTAATAGCCCTTTAGGGCAAAAGTCAAGTTACGTTTTTGTAACCTAAATAATGAGATTAAGCATCAAAATTAATGATAATTATTTTTAGTTGAGTGAAGTTAAACTACGTGGATTACTTATAAACGATAAAATGTGTCAAAAGATTACATTCTGGTATTTAGAATAATTTCTCTACAGTGGTTTCATTAGAGAAACAATAATGCACAGCATTTCTTAGAAAAAGACCGTGATCAAATTTATCAGCATTCTACAGTAGATGTATAAATTTATTAATCTTATGATGTCTAAAGATACAAAACAGAAACATTAAGACTTTTATTAAGCCTTTTACTTTTAAAAAGTGTTTTATGAAATACATGAAAAAGTGTGAATAGCATGATTAAACATTGAAATACTATTCTAAAACTGGCATTAAATACTTTATTTATTGTTTAATACTTTTATCATTATCTTATTTATAGTGATGTGGTGCGGTTTAGAAATGGTAATAGTAATTGAAAAATAAATGTTAAATAAATGTAAATGTTTATTTTATTTATTGTTTTATCCTTTTGTGGTTATCTGATTCACAGTGATGTGATGCAGTTTAGAAATGGTAGTAGTACTTGAAAAATAAATGCTAAATAAATTTAAATATTTAATTCATTTCAGCAAAATGAAACAAAATATGATTATTAGTTAAATGGTTAAAATAATCTAATTAATTAGATGGTTAAAATATAACATAAATTAAGTAGGCTTAAGTATCTGCACAACTATTCTTTCGTGATTTAAATGTTTTTAAAATACAGTTGGATTAAGAATTCATATGGTACAAAAGCATAGAAAACACGAATTTAAATCTCTCTCAGACTATTTTTAAAAGAGAGCAAAATATTTTAAGGAATTTACATGATAAATTTAAAAAAGCTGAAAGCAGTTTTAAAACATATATTTGTTAATATTTTTAAAACAAATACGTTGCATTTTTATTATGTGGCTAAACTTTTAAAAATAGTATGTAAATCATGTTATTATTGGGAATTATAACGAAGACATATTCTGCATATTTATGGATTCTCCAAATTTTAACATTTAGCTAATATTTTTAAATTTCGGTTAATTTACTTTTTAACTTAATTTTTGTATCCGGATTTTAAGAATCTTTCTGGGTTAATACAAATATTTATGTTAAGTACTGCTGGCGTGCTTATAAATTATAACAATTTTCAGTATTAGAATTGAAAATAAATCTTTTTTCTTAGAAAGCTTTTAAACTTTTTGGATGAAGTGATAAAAAAATCCAATTCAATTAAACAGTTTTATCTTTGAAATGACGAAAACATTTTCAAGAAAATCCATTAAGATATATTTTGAAGTAAATTTTAAAGATATATGAAGTACTTGAAACATACTTTAACATTAGAGATGATTAATACTTTTGTGGTATAATGTTGAAAAAAAATAATGAGTAATAACATTTCATGGAATTAAAGAATAATTTTACTTCGCTCATTATTTTTAGATATTAGATGATCAAAAGGACTGCAAATAATCATTGCAAATAATTGGTATTTTTTTATTTTTATTATTTATTATTACTATTGTTATTTTATTTTTAATTAATTTTCGTTGAAAATAGTTTTTATGAGTTGCAGCATTTTATATTAGAATAACATACGCTAACTTTTGTGTACTATGAATGTAAATTAATATAAAGTAATTGTATTATCTTATATATATTAGATATATATAGTATTGCTATATATATAAAGTATTGTTACAATGTTTATTTCATAAATGGATGATAATTAAAAGTTTTTTTTAATTATTAAAAATTATGTTTTTTTAAAATACCACTAAATTACACGAATGTTCATAAATTAAGGATAATTCAGAATTACACAGAAATTGAACTCTAAAATAAAAATTTCACCTGTAGAATTATCACACATCTTGAAGAAGAATATGCAAATTACAGGAAACCACCAGAGGGCGCGGATAGTGCGTCACAATGACGAGAGTGTAAGAGAGGGTATATAAGGAATGGTGGCAAAGAAGTAAAATTGTTCACAAGCGCTTTAAAAAGCCTTTCAGTGCAATAACCGCATAGTTATGACACAAAGGAAGCATTTCGATGATTTTTACGTGGTAGAATTATCGGACGACTGGAATGTGGACGTACCCAGCTGGAAGTATCCGAGGAACTTGGAATCGCCCAGAGTGTCATCTCCAGGCTTTGGCAACGATTCCAAGATGATGGTAATGTGAGTAGATGTTACAGCACAGGTCGCCCCGAGTTACAACGCCGAATGAGGACCGGTATTTAACAGTTACTGCCAAAAGAAACAGACGGAGCACAGCATCAGACCTGTCTCGTCAGCTCTCTTCAGCTACCGGTACGACAGTTTCAAGGCAGACCGTGTACAGACGCTTAGGGCACATTGGTCTATATGCTCGTAGGCCTGTCAGATGTGTTCCACTTACCGCAACTCACTGTCGCCTGCGATTAACCTGGAGTAGAGAGCATGCATTGTGGACACCGCAACAGTGGTCTTGTGTGATGTTTTCCGACGAGTCCAGGTTTAGTTTGCAGTCTGATTCTCGCCGGACTTTCATATGGAGAGCGCCAGGTACCCGTTACCACCAAGAGAACACCATTGAACGACACCGTTACGGTGGTGCAGGATGGCTCGTTTGGGGAGGAATTATTCTTGGTTCCAGAACTGACCTGCATGTTCAGAGTGTAACGATGACAGGCCACATCTATCGGGATGTCATTCTGGAACAACATGTACGTTTGTTTCAGCCATGGGTGCTGAATTTCTGTTTATGGATGACAACGCCCGTCCTCACCGTGCAAACATTGTAGACGAATGCCTTCAATTGGAGGATATCACCCGCTTGGATTGGCCAGCATACTCGCCGGACTTGAATCCAATAGAGCATGTGTGGGATATGCTTGGCCGACGAATTGCAGCCCGTCAACCCTCTCCCACCTGTCAACCGGAACTTTGGAGGGCATTGCTTGATGAGTGGTGTATTATTCCCCAAGATCAGATTGATAATTTGATACTCAGCATGCCTAGGCGTTGTAAGGCCTGTATTGCATCGTCCGGGAGACATACTCCATATTAACCATCATACTAACCATGTTATACTGTTTTTGTAAATAGGTTCTTTTTTGAAATTTGCTCCAGGGAGTAAAAATCGCAATTTTTATTAATTATGTCAAACATATAGCATCTTTTTTGCTCTTTACCTTTTGTTTAATAAATAGACTTTACAAATAAGTCAAATTTGTTTTGCTTCTGTCACTTTCTTTGCCTGAACTTCACTATCCTTAATTTATGGACATGAGTGTATTTGAGATGAATCTGTTTAGTTTTTAAAAGATAAATTGTATAAAAAATATCAGTCAGACTAATTGCAGTTAAGACTGAAACTTTATACACAGGAATTTTATACAATTTTTAGTAGTTGTTATTATCGAGAGAATATTTCTTAGTTTATTTTCACTTGAAAATAATATTTAATGCATGTTTATTTATTATTAATGCAATATATTATTAATAAGGCAATACAGTATTAATATTGCAATACATTATTATTTATATATTTAATGCATTATTAATTAAAACATTATGATTAGTATTCAAATACATCATAAACACAAGTTTTCTGAGGAAGAAAACTATATTTTTTTCATTGATTGCTACAAGAAATTAATTTATTATTTTTAATTATGCCTATCATTATCAAAATATTTTTCTATTAACTATCATAAATCACAATAAATTATTCAATGTGCCTCAGATGTTTAAATTAAAGTTGTTGACAAACATTTTTATTTTCTTTCTTATGCATCAATTAAGACTTAATTGTCTTTAAGCCTGATAAGTTATATCTAACTTGAGATTAAATAGTGTATATCATTCTTGAACATTAAATATAATTAAATAAGCAACTAGAAAATATTTGACAGTCTTTTAATGATCAAGTTGTTACAATTTCATTTAAAATAAATGCATAGTAATTGCGTCGTCAAAGACTTCATTCTCTGAGGGAATCTCTATAAATATCTTTAATTTAATTTTAGTTAGCTTTGTAATAAACTTAAACATGAAGCATGATATTACAAAATGAAATTGCTCAAGGAAATTTAGTAATAGCAGCATTTTCATTTCAACGATTTATTTTAATGTGTATTATCATTAAATAATTAATACTTTACAAAATTTTATGTTCTTGTTTTGTTAGAGAAGGAAAGAGTTTGGCGACTGCAAATCAAAGGATAAATGGAAGAAAAATTAATTCTCATTCGCCTCAAGGCTTGAATGTGATAAAGGAATCGTTCCTGGAATTGGAACTGTTTTTCTTTTTCAGCATTATACTTCCATTTATATTTATTTATTTACCCATTTAGATAAATATATATTGCTTCTACTTTCTTATTTATTTATTTATTTATTGAATATTACAACTAAATATCACAAAACCAAAATTATATATTTTGAAGATTACAGCAATATTTCCTTTTGTTAATTCTTCTTGCAATATAAATGTCTCATTCTAACCAAAACCAAAATAATTGTGAAATTCCATGAGGCCTTATAGAAATATGATATTATTATATACATTTGATATATAATGTCCGGCTAACATTGCCAACTTGTAAAGAATCAAGTAATGTAAAAAACCTTTTTTTTTTTTAAGTCAATTCCTAATTTTTTCACTATATTGCAGAAAGTCCTTCATAAATAAAGTTGAAATTTTCTTCTTACATCTGGCGCCATCTATTGGTAGATACATACAACTTAAATCTAAAAAAAACTTAAATTAATTCATTCAATTTAATTAATGAATTTATATTTGGAAAAAACTGTATTAACATCAAGTATCATCCACTACAAGTTTAAAAAAATGTATTTGAAGTTGAGTGGATGAATAAAAAGTATTTTATTTACGATTGAAAACTTGAACAAGATATATAGAGAGAGTGGGAACTAACAGTAGGAATTGAAAAATAATTATGTGTTTAGATCGTTATATATAGGGAATCCTGTCTACATATTAATTTCTTGAGCTATAAAGGGATCATTACTCTGTATATTTTACCTTGTATGTTAACAGCAGGATATGATTATTTCAATAATTATTATAGTCGTTGATGAATAACGTCTTCCCAAAATTGTTCTGGATTTAAATATTGACGTATTATTATTTTTGAAGAGTTCTGTTTATTTAATGAACAGCAATTAATCTACAAAATATAGTGTCAGAAAGCGAGATAAATTCAGCCGAGATTACGAAATTAATCATAGGGAAATTTTTTTTTAAAAGTATTTCGCTAACGAGAAAAAGGTAAATAGATGGCGTTCTACTGAGGACTTCTATAGAAAGGTTGCCGTTGTAATATTGTACGAAAATATAATTTTAATACTGGATTGTATATGCTTATTATTAGAATGTATTTATTTTTAAAAAATAACTCGAAATTTCATATCTCGGAAAAGCATTAAATCAAAATCTCCGAATACACTCATCTGTATTAGAAATAGAAAAGTCTGATAATTTAAAGACTATTGAACTAAAAAAGGTGACAAATGAATGTCCCTTTATGAGAAATATTTTGTGAAGGAATTATTAAATACAATGAATGTAAAAAAATAAAGAAGAAAAAAACTTACCAAGTTGTAGAAAAAAAACGCCAAGATGAAAATAAAAGGAAACGTAAAAATGAAATGGAGTTAGAATTGCAGAAACTAAAATTAGAAAATGGGAAAGTACGAATTTCTCACACTGTAAAACCTAAATTAGATATTCAATGTCTAATACAGAAATTCGATTCTGCTGGTAACGATATTAGTCTTTATTTTACTTTGCTTTAAGGTCAGATTAAAAAAGTAGATATTGCAAAAAAATTTGTGTGTCTTACCTAGTTGGCCGACTGCCAAATGACATAGAAGAAGATGAAGAAATTGCAGACGATTATGATTATGTCAAAAGTTTACTTCTAAAGCTGTTTAAATTGACTTTTTAAAAACTTTTTGTGAACCATAGCAAAAAACGTATATTACCTGGATTGACACTGCATAAGGAATTAAAAATTATTTTTCAGAATGGATATTGGGTTTGAAAGCAGAAACCATTAAACAACTGTCAGACTTAATAACTTGCGATCAAATTAAGCGGACGAATTCCTCAGATGAGAGACCACTTCATTGATGACCTGCCACAGATAAAAAGTCCGGACGTTCTTGCTACTAAGTTAGATGACTATGAAAATGTAAGAATGAATACAAAGAAAAATCTATTGTAAACCTAGAATTGGAGAAAACGTACGAGATTTTAAAAAAATCATAAGACTAATTCTACCATTTCTAGGAATGAAGGAAATAATGGAACCAATTGGAGAACAGCCAATAATTAATCCAAACAATTTCATTCTGCAACAAACGACAAATGGAAGAAACCTTTTGATCACAATTACCCATCTGATTTTCACCATAATAGAAAAAATAACCCTAATTCCTAGTATACACTGGACAATATAAGGCTTGAAGATGATTTTAAAGGATTACTAAAGAAATTAAAGGACTAAGGACTACCAAAGTAAAGTCCGACGAAACTGTCCTTTCCGCATTAAATAATACTTGACACATCTGATTCATGAAGATGCTTATGAGAAAACTCATGCATCTCAAATTGGAAGATGGAAGTATTAAAACATCAGGAATTGTGAAAAAATATAAAACCATTGGTTGCTTTGACAAAATGATTACTATTATTGAAGATACAATTCCATTAAAATTCCATGTTGTTCCTCCTCATATAATAATTTTAAAGTTATTCTAGGCACTTAAATTTTAAAACATTCTAAAATATCTTTTTTCTCATGACCATATTGAAATTACAAAAAAAACCAAAAAAGATTTAAATAAAGATGCAAACAAATAGGAATAATTCAGAACCTAATAGATGTTTAAGAGTATTTGGCTTATGTTTATCTACTCAATAGAGAGAGAGAGAGAGAATTGAGAAACGTTTTTGGAAAAATATGGCTTTATTTCAAATGTATAAATGGTATATGATGTCCAGAGTAGTCGATCCTGTGGATTAGTTTTGTGTATTTTGAAGACACAAATGATGCTAAAATGGCTAAGGAAAACGTCAATGGTCAAGAGATTGATGAACGAATGATTCGTGTAATAAATTAAATACATATACCTACATAGCCAAAAATATTAAAAGATTCAGTTAGAAAATATGAAGATTTACGATATGAAAAAAAAAAGTACAGAATTGGTGATCTCGTCACCATCAAAAAACACAATTCCGAACTAGTTTGAAGTTGCGTCAAAAGTGTCAAAAATTATATGAAGTAGTAAACTGAAATTACAATGGCTGCTACGATGTAAGGACCCAACGGTCAATACCCAACTCAAATCGGTCAAACATCCCAATCTTGGTCAATTCTGAGATTGGAATAATGCAGGATGGCCGAAAAGCAGAAAGTACTGTTTACGTATTAATTTCTTGAACTATAAATTGTATCACTAATCTGTATATTTTACATTGTATGTTGGCAACGGATAGGCTTATTCTAATAATTATTGTAGCAGTTGATGAATGACATTTGATGAAATTGTTTTATATTTAAATATTAACTTATTATTAAATTATCATCTTTAAATCACGTTGTCTTAGCTAATCAATGGTAATTAATCCACAATATGTTGGTATATATATATATATATATATATATATATATACGTCGTCATGCATTCCTCTGTTACTACCTCCTGTTATGTTCTGTTAGTCTATTACTATCTGCCGTTGCTCAGTATGTTTCTTCTTTTATTTATTTTTGTACGATTATTTTATAATCGTTTTACACTCGCATACCATGTTACTGACAAAGGATCTGGACTGCTAAACTATTTTTTCTGCTATTTAACTATTTACTGTAAACTAAGACTGGGTCACCTTCCTGTTTAAATCATTCATCAAAATCGAAAAAAAAATTTTAAAACTTACAAGTTTTATTTTCTTAATAAGGACATGTAAACAGGCCTGTGGTCTATGTATTCCTGATTTGGAATGAATATTTGATTGACTGAAATGTCATAGAAGACATATTTATTTCCAAACCACGGGAACAATATTTAGACTAAAAAAATCTTTAATAAATTTTAATAAAACTAACATTAGGTCTTTGGTAAAAAAAAAAAGGAGAATGTTGTATAACTAAAAATAGTTTTGCGGAAGTCATTTGGCTGTTTCTAAAATCTATCTTTATAAAAATACACGAGCAAACTATTTCTAAAAAAGCAGAAACAGAAAAAAAAAAATAATGAAACAGAAGAATTCGAAACTATGAACTGCAAATTATTCTGGTTGAAAAAATTGTGTTTGTATATATTCAACTCTGGCAATAAAGGAGCAAGGAAAGCAGGTTTATCGACCGTAAGGTTCATTTAGCTAACACAAGATGGCACATCCTTTTCAATGCATGAAAGCGCTCACGACTTCTAAACACGACTTCACTTTGGTGATTACTTCTTCGTACCAAAGAAGGAAGAAAAAAAATATTTGCTTTAGAAAGGAGTTTTGTCCTTATAAAAAAAAGGAAAGGAAAGAAATCTGAATTCAATATTTTGAATTGCAAATTACATTCTATAGAGATTTGCTGGGAAAAATGACAATCATGAATCCTTCGTCCATCATTGCAAAACTGAAAATATATTAGTTTAATGGAACATTTGAACTTCCATTTGTATGTGAAATATTTATTCATAAATTTAAAACAATATTTAAATAATACAAAAAAAATTAAATTTCACATTTGATTTTTAAAGAATTATGCGAGTCTCATCTGATTTGGGACAATTATATATTTCTTGAAAAAAATAATTTTTTTTTCACAGAGTGTTATTATATAAACATTAATAAATTCTAATTTTTATCTAACAGTTGTAACAATAAATCTTCACACAGTATTTTCATAGATTTTACATATTATAGCATCATTCATACAAAAATCTAGTTACCTTGTAAGTAGAATATATTTCTATATAAATATTCATTATATATTAATTTCCAATATCCAATGCTTCTTTCTTTTTTTTCTTAGAGTTTTTTATTATATAACCATTAATAAATTCTGATTTATATCTAACAGTAGCAATAATAAATCTTCACAGAATGTTTTCATAGATTTTACATATTGTCATTTATAAATAATCTAATTATCTTGTAAGTATATATTTCTATATAAACATTCATTATATATTAATTTCCAATATTCAATGCTTCTTCTTTTTTTCTTATAGTTTTTTTTATTATATAACCATTAATAAAATCTGATTTCTATTTAACCGTAGCAACGATAAATCTTCAAACAGTATTTTCATAGATTTTACATATTATCATTCATTAAAAAATCTAGTTATCTTGTTAGTAGAATACATCTCTATATAAATATTCATTACATATTAACTTCTAATATTTAATGCTTCTGTATTACAAAATAATGATAACAAATTATAATAAAGGATAATAATTATGCAATTCAAGAATAATAATAATACAATGTATTTATTTATCAAAGACAAACATTTTATAAGAACATAAATAATAGAATAGATAAATACCAAAAAGCGTTCCGATTTAATCCAAAAACAAAATCCATTTAAATATTTAAATTTACCTTTATTCTTATCATAGAAACACTTCATTTTTTTTAAGTATAAAACATATTGCATACATTGAAAACGTTTTATTTAATAAAGAACTGAACTTTAATGTATTTATTTTTAGTAGTCCCATTCCTATTCAAATAATTAAGATACAAAACTTCTAATTAATCTCTTCTTTCTAAAAAAACAATTAATAATTACCAAAATAAATATTATCTCACTGGGTTTGTTTTATAGAAATTCCTTTTACCGTGAAAATGAGTTATGATATGAAATTAAAGTCAATAAATGATTACATTTCTATTCCTCAAAGTTTAAAAAAATTACTTCAAAATAAACACCCAAAAAGAAATTTACTCTAATTTCAGTTATAAATTGATTTTTTTGCTGTAATATTCAGTCTTTAATCACATAAACTGTACGGATTTAATTTAGAAATAAATAAATCTATGAATTTTAAAAGCAAAATAATGAAAACAAGATTATAAAGGAAATTCTTTTAATATGTAAATTAAATACCTTTATACAAAAATAAGAAACAAAAATAAAATAAAGTATAAAAAAGAATATTCCAAGTAAATACGGAGCAGTTAAGGGCAATACTTGGTGGAAGAAAATTGATTAATCACTTATTAAATTGAAAACGAATTTCTCGACGTTAAAAAAAAAAAAAAAGACGAAGAAGTATAATCGCGATAAAATTAACTCAGGAATTGCTTCTCATTTTTAAATAAACTGCTCTTTAATGCAGAGTTATTTACATTTTTGTTGCAAAAAAAAAAATTGTCAAATTAAGTCTGCGGTTTTTCTATCGTTTTAAAAATCTTTTTGCATAGAATGAGATTAAATTATTTTTTTTAAAGGGATCTATAAAAAGCTGGTAAATAGCTCGTTGAGTTTTTGAACTGAGAGTTCGGTTTGTAACCTAAAAAACGATTTGATTTGTCACTCTACGGTCATTTTTAGAACACTTTAGGCTAATTAGACCAGGACCTACAGTTTAACGCGGGATTCCGACCCACTAACAAACATTTATGCCATCGCCAGAATTCGAACCTGAATCCTGTGGTACCAAAAGCGCTGGCCAATTGGCCATCAGGCATCCCTAAAAATCGAAGTGCAAATCAAAAAGCTCCAATATTTAGGCGAGGGATAGGCTTTCATTTCGTTCGAGAAATGATGTACAAACCTTAATCTACCACCCACAGGAGTTTACATTCCAAGATCTGGAGGTTCAATGTAGGTGTAATTCAGCAAATCTGTAGTATCTCATACTTAGAAACGTTGAATCAGCTGCATATCTGATATCGGGTGTGAGAATGATCTCGAATGAAATGCCGTGGCATTGAAGGCAATAACAGTATTTTGTAAAAAAAATATATGTTTAATGTGTATCAAAGTATTGAAAAGTTTTATTTATTAAAACTGATACATATATTTGGGGCCTGATGGCCGAGTGTCTAGCTCTCTGACGCTAGGTGCCACAGGGGTTCGAGTTCTGGAGGTGCTATGAATGTTTGTAGTGGTTCGGAATCCAATCTGCCAGTAGGCAGACAGTCTTGGTCCACCATGGGGCTGCTGCGGCAATGAAGAAGAAGAAGAAGATGCATGTACTTAAAAAATACTTAAATCCTTGCCATTTAAATGATGAAGCAAGTGCTAAAATACATCAAATATAAACACTTAGTTGTATGTAACAAAATTGTTCATTAATAATTTTACTGTAGCTTTAATATGTTTATTTATAAAATATTTTACAGAAATTACATATTTCGAATAAGTAATATATTTTTATACGCATTATATTGTAGGGAATTAACCTTTTTAGTCTTCTAATTTCTTTTAAATATTGACACCAAACTTTAAAAGAGAACAGTAATCAACTGAGGACAGAAAAATTACATTATTTACTGGCCTGTTCCTTTTGACATGCCTCCACGAAATAAACTGTACTCAGCCTCTTAATCATTAACAATTTTTAATGGAAAAGTTGAACTGTTTAACATTAGAATTTAACATTTTAGTTAGAATTTTTAAGGATATTTCTATAGGAATCTAAAAATAGGTTACTTTGAAAATATGTTACTTAAAATTGGCCTAAAATTCTAGCATCTTTATAAAAGCAGAAAAATATTCCCATATAAAGTAATGTAAATACCGCAAAAGTAATGTAAAAATTGCTTCAGGTTCTTCTTGCGAGTCAACACGCAAAACGTTGACTTTCTGGTACTAAAGTTTGCTTCTTGTTAGAGGGGGACAAAAAAAAGAAGAAAATAAATGCTGATTTCTCTAAAATTCCTCAGAATGTTTCGTTTACTTGTTTAGTATGGCACCGAAATACTGCATACGTAAAAACGTTGACTGATTCTTAAGTATTTTTGCGTTTCTTCTTGCAAATTTGATCAAACTCGAGGCAAAAATCTTATTTTTTTAAGTCTTTTAAGAAAAATGATGCGATCTTTGCAGTTGAGACTCTCTATAATAAATGTCGGTATTGAAGGCAATAAACTACCTTCTGACTGCTAGAATGAACTTTTATGCATCTTCCATTTCATTTCTTTTAAATAGCCATATCTTAAAAATAGAAGAATCATTGAACGATGACAGAATAATAGTACTAAATACTGGCTTGTTTCTCAAAACCAAAATTACAAAACAAGCGTTTCCTCTAAACATTTATCCAAAATTACAAAATACTGCTTGTTTCCTCTAAACATTTATGCAAAATTACAAAATACTGGCTTGTACCTCTAAACATTTATGCAAAATTACAAAATACTGGCTTGTTCCTCTAAACATTTATCCAAAATTACAAAATACTGGCTTGTTCCTCTAAACATTTATCCAAAATTACAAAATACTGGCTTGTTCCTCTAAACATTTATGTAAAATTACAAAATACTGGCTTGTACCTCTAAACATTTATGCAAAATTACAAAATACTGGCTTGTTCCCTCTAAACATTTATCCAAAATTACAAAATACTGGCATGCTCCTTTAACTAATTTTAATCAATCCCTTAAACGTTAACTATATTTTAGTGTAAATGTTGAACTGCTTAACGTAAAAATATAATTTTTAAGAATATTTCTTTAGGTATCTAAATATTTGGTACTGTTGCAGTTTTAATGTTCTTCATTTCCTTGCAAATATAATATTTTTACAAATGACACAAATCTTATTTGAATTTTTTATCTGATATTTTTATGAAAATTTTTTCCACGGTCGAAATGCTAAAGCTTTTGCCGCTATAACATTGTTCTTGTTAAAGGTAAGGGAAAAAAAAAAAAAAGAAAAGGAATGCTAATTTCGCTATAATACCCATAATTTCTTCTTTCAATACTCGTTTAGAATGGTATAGAAACAATATTGATTTATACTACAAAAAGATGTTTTTAGTATTACTTACTCAGTTTTTGCACATTTCATGAATCTCAAGACTAAAAAAATTTGAATCTTTTCTAAATTTGAACTAATTTTCTTAATTGAACTAATTTTTTTTAATTTGAACTTTTAAATTTGAACCTTTTTTTTTTTTGAGCAAAAAGGTGAGATCTTTTGCAGTTGAGGCTATTTATATTGAACATCGTTATGGAAGGCAATATACCATCCACTACAATTAACTTTTATCAATCTCCCAATTTATTTTCAATAATGATATTTCTCATTTTCCTCATGAAGTATGAGTTTACTAGCAAATGGAAATTTTTTTTTATAAATATGGAATTATAACTTTTAGAGTTTTAATGAAATAATGTTTCTATTTTTTATAGATTTATTGTCCCATACAGATTCCATGATAAGTCCTTTGAAATGAGGAATATTGCTTTGTAGGGGGATTTTCGGAGAAGAGTATTCTACATTTGTGCGCCACACTGGAGAAAAATGTAAAGAATTCTGCCCGGCAGTCTGATTATAGATACGATACGTATGTGCACGCCATCTCAATAACAATCGGGACTTCACATCTCAAAATTCAGCGATTTCAATGCACTCACTCATCGAATTCAAACTTTTTTTCATCTTGCATGCTACTATTTAGCCTCATACCGTGCAATGAGACAATTTTAAAACTAATTGATTATAATATCTAGAAATAAATTATCGTATTTTGAAGCTCAAGAGAAACAAATAACATTAAATAATTAATTTTTAGTCCTCCACTTAAAAAGTGCCACCAAAAATTATTGCAACTTTATTAATTTTAAGCACAAAGATTTAACTGCATTTCCTTACAAACTTCTTAACTTTTTACCCGAATTTTCCATGAGATAATTTATCCCTTTTTTAAGATGTCGTATTGTTTTTGCTAGACATACGATAACTTATGCTTTATTCCATTAAAATACCTTAAGTACATTTCAGATGTTTTAATTTAAATACAGTAAGCTATGATTTCATGTAAAGTCCAATATGATTTCTGTAATTTTTTATAATTTTTTATGAAATAGTTATTTTGGTGGTTTGCAGAAAAAGTTTTTGAAATAATCTGCTCAATGAATTGAAAATATCTATTATCATAATAAAATAATAACTAAATTTACATAATATATATTTTTAAAATGAATGTAGTAATTCAAATATATGCCTATGAATTTTTTAAAAATTTTTATAATGTTACATTTTCTATTTATAATAAATTATTATCTACTAAACAGTATTAAAATACATCATACCTTATTAATATCGATACGATTAATTATACAATGTTATTGGAAGATGGAAAACAGTAGACATATTTAAACTCATCACAAATTGAAAAATTCATACAAT